>JAJONQ010002076.1:0-30377 GCA_036250385.1 Solanum microdontum | reverse complement strand
CAACTCAATTACATTGCTCCTAAGCTTTAAGGAAACATGCCATAGGAAGAGAATAGCCTTAACATACCTTTTTCGCTAGATTCACGTGACCTAATGACTTTTACTCAATACTCCCTCGATACTACAACAAGGTAGGACTATAATCAACACTCGAAAATAAAAGATACCATGACAATACGATAAAATATATGTATTTCTATCGGAAATTGCTATTTGCTGCTTATAAAAACTAGATCGATGAAAGAAGGGTCTTACCTCGATCTTAAGGTCGTAATACGCTTCAAAACCTTCAAATATATCCAAACCCTTGCTGTCCCAACACTAAAATGTGATATGCTACGCAATTGACAAAACAAAGTATACCACGATGATGAGCCCAACGCGTAGAACAACTTTCGTCAAGCACTTAGGTCGAGAAAATCTATATTTCACTTGATCCTCGAAATGGGTTTCTCTAATTTCTCTAATTTTCAGCTTAAAAATGGTGAAAAAAGTCGAAGGAGAAGATATATATGTAACATTCCACCGACTTAGGGCCCCACCTCACGTGCCTGCTTGCGCAGTCCCATGAAAATGCGAATATCTCTCTATTCTGAAGTCGTATGAACAAATGGTTTGATGCATTGGAAACTAGATTCATAGACCTTCGATTTCATAGCTTGCGGGGACCACAACTCTTAATAGATTGGGAGAAAACGTCTGAGACATTTAACTCAAATTTCAGACAAATCTTTAAAAAGGAATTTGAGGTAACTTTCGCCAACTTTTATTTTGCTACTTATCTAACTTCAAAACTTGAGATACCACACTTGAACACTTAAAATATCACATAACATATCATTTTTAATTTATTACTCACCCTCCTTGTCTTTCCACGAAGATACGAGTTAATTTAGACGTTTTGAAAAGTCGGGGTGTTACACTGACATAATTGTCTGACAATATTACTGTAAGAGTAAGTATTGAGTAAGTTTGAGAACTTCAAAGTAATGGCCAGTGAGTAATCAAGTAAAGGCAATATGATCCTCAGAGCATGAGGACTCAACAACTCTACGAACTTCAAGTGATCACCAACTAGCCATGAGCAAGGAGATGAAGTGTAACACCCTATATTATTAAACAATGTAGGCACAAGTATGCATTAGTAATATACTATGTATGAGGGGTATACATAAAAACGTGAAATATGATCATAAGGGGACATAACCGAACACATGATATGTATGATCAAACTTAACATAGTGAAATAATTTAAAGAGGAATCGTAAATCATGAATATGGTAAATTCATATTAAAGTCATAATGAATTTTCATAAAATCCTTGACAGAAAACATATATCATTTTGTGGGATAATCGCTTTAACCGTTATGCGAGCTATTACATGGAATCCGATGTAACTTCCACATAGAGAAGGGAGAGTCTACTTCCCAAGGTAGAACTCCGTATCATATCATATGCTATAAGTGGCTCCACTAGCTAGGCCATTTAAGGAAATCCTACGGGGCACGTAATTTGGAACTAGAGGTTGCTACTAGAGACTACCCTATTTGAGCCTCCATCTCAAAGTTCTCTTAGTGCTAAGTTAAATCTCAAGGGAATAGTCATTTTCATTAAAATATCATCATCCATTGAAAAGAACAATTCAAATACTAATCAAAGCTTAAAGCATCATAAAGTAGCTTATTAAATCTTGAATCAGGCGCATATGTGAGAAAACCTTTCACCAAACCATGATTTCTTGATATGTAAGAAGATTTATTTCCCAATTTTATTGATGCTTATTTTAAAGCATCCTTATTCATAAAACCTTTCTTCTCATAAATCATGTATAGCTTCAATCATAGGTTCATAGATTCTTCATAAATTAATGTCTTTAAAGTTCATAGTTAAAATCATGAACAATGCATGGGTTCATGTAAAATAAATTGGAAAACATGTAATTGAGTCAAAACAATCATAATATGATCAAAATTGGATAATTGGATAAACACAATTAGAATCCATGAATAATTGAATTAAAAAAAAACTAATCAATTTGATTGAAAATTTTCTTGGAGAATTCAGAAACCTTGGGACTCAATGGGTGAATGGAACCCATTGATATAGCAATGGTGACAAGGAGACTTGACTTTGAAACGTAGCTTCTTCTTCTTGACCTTGAGAGAGAATTGGAGGAGATGAATGTGAGTGAGATTGGGGGTTTGAGTGAATAATAGAATTTAGGAAGTTTTGGGGTAGAAAGGTAGTTATAGGTCTTAAAGTAGGGATCAAAACAACATAGTATAGGTATTAGATGCATTGAAAAAGACCCAAAATTCCTTAAAAATAACTGTCAAATGGTTCCTACAATTTGGACCTAAGATCCATAGAACTTTCTACGTTCCGTACTGGTCAACTGCAGAACAAACTTTAGTAACCAAAATTTAACCTTAACTCCCACAAGACCTTTCTACGGTGCATAGAGCCCATTCGTAGAACCCATGTTTAGGTTCGAAGTTTCACCAACTCTTGAACCTTCCTGCAGAACCCATGTACGACTTGTCAACCAAATATGTCTTGTTCATTCATAGGTCAAACTTTAGAAACTTGAATTTGAGAAATCTCAACCTCATTAATACGACTTCCATCTACGATCGATAGAACTTTCTATGAACCGTAGATTGTCTCATAGGACACAACCATTAGCCTAAAATAAGACCTTTCTTTTCCAAATTTGGTTTTCCAACTTCTGAGATGTTACAATATCTCCCCATTGGGAATATTTGTCCTCGAATGTGACTCGAGCGAAATTAACAACCCAATTAGAAGGAAAATCTCATTAAAATGCACATAAACATGGGGAATCACTGATGAGACGGGAATTTTGACTCATTTGGTGCTTATTATTTAATGATTTAGTATCCTCAATGCCTCTTTTGTGTTAAAAACTGATGTTAATAGGTTGATATACAACAATGAAGGTTTAAGAGTGAGGCAAGGACATTCCGATGCAAAAAAGAGTGAAAAACTGAAGAAAAGAGAAGCTGGAGCTCGCACAAGTCGCTCGACGACTCGCCAAATGAGCCTCCAGCTCGCCTAAAAGTCCAGCAAAGTAGTCCATGGACCAAACCAACTTGGCGAGAAAAAAGGTGATTCGGTGACGCACCTAATGGATTGGCGAAAATGATTAAGCTCGTAAAAAGTTCAAGAATAATTTGATGGAAGAACCAAGCCAAAATGCGAGAAGAAGAGCAACTCGGCGGATTGCCGAATGGGTCGGCGATCCTGACTAACTTCACCGAGTTGACTCCATGCTAAGTTTTTGGGAATGCATAAATATAATTTTTGATAAAAGAAAAGGAGTTCCCCCACTATGTATTCCTAAGTCGTAAAGAGTTTGTACATTTTTCACATTGTTTCAACATTTTGAGAGAATTTTGGAATTTAAAATTGGATATTTGAGGATTCTAGATTAATTTCAACATTTGGGTATTTGCAGATTATTAGCAATTCAGATGGATAATCTATTTGGTAACAATTTCTTATTATCCACTATGTTTGGCTAAAATCCCTTACCTTAGGGGTGTGATCATGTAGTTGAATACATTAATTATCTAATGAGTGTTATTGATTGTTGATTTTGTTGTTGTTTTGAAGTGGGTTCAATTATTTGTTCATGATTTAATTGAGGAATTGAAGTTGGAAATTCAATTCCAACTTAGTTCTCTATACTTTCTTGAGAAAGTGGTATTAGAGTAGAACAATTGATTGATAATTTTATTGATTACGTCTTTAAAATCTAGCTTGAGATAGTGGGTTTGATTGCGTCTTTACAAACCTAGATTGAGAAAGTGGGTTAATTAAGGAAATGAGTTGTTGGTAATGATAAACTTGTTGAGGTTCGAGAGAACTCACTTGAAAGACAATAGTTGATCGAGAGATGACTATTGTATCCAAAACCTAGACTACTCGCTGAGACTCAACTACTTTAAGTAATCAATTATTACTCATTATACTAAATTAGTATTCAACTGATCACATTCCTAAGGTCCGATCTCAAATTGTTTAATTCCTGTGTTAGTGATTCCTTGTTTACAATTGGTTACTAAATTACCCCCGTTTGATAGTGGCCACTAAAAGTTATTGATTTAATTTATGTTGTGTGATTCCTTATACCTACAAAACATTAGAACACGTCTTTACTTCATAATCAATTTTTTTACCGTATCACTTTTTGTGGGATCGACCCCAACTCATCGTTGAGTTTATACTTTTTAGCAACTGCCTACACTTCTAATAGTGTAGTTGAGCGTTATAAAAAATGGCACCATTGCCGAGGTGTGATGTTTATAATTCTTTTATTGAAGTGTTCTTGTGGACTAATTTTACAGTCGTAGAATATTCTTACTTTTTTTTTCTTGTTGGCTGCTCTAAAATAGGTGAAGAAATGAGTGTGAATGGGAGCAATGCAAGTCAACTTGGGAACAATGATGACATCGGGAATTTGCATGATATCAATGTGGATTTAGTGGGAAATGTTGGTGCTCTTCGGTTGCCTCCAATTGTGGGCAATGCGGTGTTTCATCTGACTAGTAGTACTATGTTGAAGCTTTTGCAAATGAAGGGTCTCTTCAGGGGGATTTCTCATGAAGACCCTCATGACCACATTCGCAATTTCGTGGATGTGTATGGACCATTCTCATTCAAGAACATCTCTCAAGAGCGTTCCGACTCAGTTTATTTCCTTTCTCGTTAATGGGAGAGGCAACAAAGTGGTTAATCGAGTTACCAAGGGAATCAATCACTTCTTGGGAAGAACTCCCGAAAGTGTTTTACGAAAGATTTTTCCCTCCCTCGAAGATGGTGAAGTTGAGGGATAGCATCCAAAACTTCAAGTGGGTTTAGGGTGAACCCATTCATGAAACATGACTGAGGTTTCAAAATTTGCTTCTCAAATGCCTTAATAATAGTTTGCCGGATAATGTGCTATTACAATATTTCTACCAGAGTTTTGACACTATAAACAACGGTGTCACTGATCAACTCATTCGGGGTGGTATTATGAGACAACCATTTGACATAGCGTCTGCGTTAATTGATGAGATGGTGAAAATTAATCGTGCATGGTACATAGGAGAAGATCAGGTGTCTCCTTTGAATCTTAGGCTAACAAAGGAACAAATGGAAAAGAACCAAGAATGAGATGAGAATATGGCCAACATAATGACCAAAATAGGCCTATTGATGAAGCATGTCATGGGAGGTGGTTATAAGGTTGTAAATACGGTTGGTTCTAGTAGTGGTGCAAGTCCTGATGATGCATAATTTGAGGCCATGCACAACAAAAAATTGTAGTTCTTGTCAAATCGAGCAGGGGGTTCTCGTCCGAGCTATTCAAGGCCGGGCGAGAATCAAGGTTGGAATAGAGATCATGATGATGGTTGGAGAGATGGAGATCGCGAATGGCATGACTGCGGTACAAATTGGAGAGATAGAGATGGTGACAAAGATCACTATGTGCCTCCTCATGAATGTCAAAGCCGAAGAAATCACGGGCTGATCCCGAAAGCTTCCAGATCGAGGATATGCTTGATCGTATCTGGAACAAGGTGGAAGGATCGAACAAGGTGCTCAAGGAGATGCAAGATGACGTCTCTTCTCTAAACCAAACATTTACATCACACTTGATGTCCATTAGGCAGCTTAAAATGCAGATGGGTCAGATCTTTTCTCATTTAAGTCCAAGACCGAAAGGGGGTCTTCCTAGTGATACTTTGGTAAACCCAAAAAATGAGGCATGATCACATGGCCATGTCGTGCCACGACGTTAAATAAGGCACTTTTGGGGAGGAAACCCGAGTTTTTTTTGTGTTGGTTGAATAAAGTTTGTTGAATTTGTTGGTTGAAATTCAAATTTTGGGAGGAAAAGGCAAATGGGCGAGCTCAGAACTCACTCGGCGAGCCCGATCCAGATCGCCATTTATACAAATGGAAGGGCTGGTGTTCTGACAATTTTAGTGAGCAGGGTCCACTCAGCGACTCACCAAGTGGATCAACAACATTAGTACCCATCGCCGATCGAGGCGCAAACTAAAGGGTCAAAGGCGTTTAACCGTTTTAAATTCAAAACCTTTCATTATTTTGAACTTTTGGACTCGTATGCTCTCTCAATCAAACTCTAGAATATATTTTTTTAGTTTAATTCTTGTGGGTGACCTCATGTGGTCGGAATGTGAAGTATTTCTCATTCCTCTGTCCTTGCTTTCTCGATTTTTTGTCTTCAATTGAGGTTGGTTTTCCAAAGTTGTTTTACACTGTGAATTTTGTTGAGCATGCGTGTGAGTAGTTTGTAGTTCTGTTGTTTGCCTTGACTTTGTGCTAAATTGATCATTGGAATCTAATTTGAAGTCACACATGTTCGATATTGTCTTTAGCCTAATTTGAGGTGAGTTTTGCGATTGAATTGTGGTTGTAGCATGTTGGGTTATGTGTGGTGAAGTCTAAATAACCCGATAGCAACCAAACTACTTGACTTTTCCCAATGATGTATTGGGTGACATCGTTCTAAAGGGAAATTTGTTAATTGGTTAAATTTGAATCGATTAGGGGAAGTTTGAGTACCACGACTTAAATTTTCATAGTGGGTAGGCTTGAATTGTGCAGAATTGTGATGAATTGGATTATCATAGGCTATTGGTTGAAAATTGAAAGTTGGGCTGGGAATTTGACACATCGGGCCATTTGGCGAGCTGAGTCGAGCTCGCCGAATGACTCAGAGGTTTGCCTAATGACCCCCCTGTTACCTACTTGACTTGAATTGTTGGTGGTGTTGTTTTGTCACTTTCGACGATGTGTTGTTGGTCACTGAGTTGACTCGGTGACTCGCCGAAGTGCTAGGGCATCACCTTTCTCAAACTTATTTTGCTAAATTGTTCTGTGACTTTCGGTGAGACCCCTTTGAATCGCCGACTGACATTTGGTCTCGTCCTTTTATGCTTAATGTTTGCTGAAATTTGCAATAACTTTTGGCGAGCCCCTTATGGCTCACCGAATGATCTCGGCGACTTGCCAAAGTGGTTTGGCGAGTGTTTCTGCAGTTATTTTTTGTTGAAATTGTTGTTTCACTAACCCTCTGCAACTACATTCATTTTTGCTCGCTCAATTTGACTGTTATGGCCAGACCAAAGGTTCTACAAAAGGGTACACCACCCTGGAAGAAGGCGAAATGGGTAGTTATTACAGCGAAGGTTACACCTCCTTGATCCACATGTCCTAAACCCCCTCAAGCAAGTGGTCAAAAAAAGGGTAAGAAGCTAGTGGTCTCTAGTCCTAGTTAGAGCAGTTCCAGTTCGGACAACATGGGCATAAACTCTACCCATTTGACACCTTTGATATGGAGAATGAGGAAGCTACAGGGTCTAGGACCCCAATTCATACATCACCACCAGACTGAGAACCACTTAAGAAGAGGCGATTAAAACTGTTATAAAGTAGTTCATAATTCGTTGGCTCAACTGCCAGCACCTACAGTACCTCCAACACAGCCAGCACCTCCAGTCTCTCAGGCACCACAAATGCCTCCTGCCCCAGTTTCTCCTCCACGTTCTATGAACAGACTAAAGGCCGACATCATACAGACTATTCTGGAGGAGAAGAGGTTGTTCACATACGGTGTGGTGGACAAATATCTGATGGTGTGGGAGACGCTCCGCTTCCACAAGTTTCAGTACTTTACTCTACCCCGGTGCCCATATGTTCCTTTTTGGGTTCGAGAATTCTATGAAGGGTAAATTAAGCTGATTCTGAAGGGTAAGAAGAAGACTGGATAAAAGGCACAAGTGGATTATGTTGAGGTACGGGGCAAACAGGTGAAGTGTAGTGAAATTGATATTAATGATTTGTTGGGTTACACAACACGTACTATCCATACGCTGACGAACAGGGTCAAGAGTTAGACTATTGAGGATTTGAAGGGGTGGTTGTCCTCGTTGCTGAGTGACATTACACCTCCCTAGCTATAGACGGGAGTTGTGATTGAAAAAAAATATCTGAATGTTGCAACCCGATATTTGTTTGGTTTCATCTCCACCCCCCGATGCCTTCATAAAATGAGTCAATCATTCGGCATCCAAAGGTTGCAATGTTGGGGTGTGTTATTGCTAAGGAGTGGCTAAATCTCGGGGATATAATTTCATAGGAGATGGTGATGAGGGCAAAGCAAAACCATACCTCTTTACCATTTCCAATTCTTATTACAGATTTGTGTCACCGATATGGTGTTCCATTCATGGCAAAGACTGATGTTGAGGTCAATCTTACCTTATCTACTGAATTTTCGAAGGATTGAGGCTGAGTACACAAAGGATGAGGCTGAGTGGAGGAAGGCAGCCCCGGTAGACACCTCTCATATTGTCTCTGTAGGGGCCTTGGTGGCCGACACTACTCAGTCTACTCCAGTAGTTGAGCCAACAGGTATATCCATCTCATCCACTTCTACTACACGTGCTCCTGCTACTGCTTTCCGTCCCCCATTGACATATGTTATGATTTACAAAATGGGCAATATTACTTATTCGGCCGACGTTAGGGTTTCTAGAGTTGAGACAACTATTCTCTCCATGATTGAGCGGGCTATTGAGGCTGCACTTGCTCCAATTTTGGAGGAGTTGAGGGTACAATGGGAGTTGACTATGTCACATAGGCATTGACCACTCTCATAGCTAGGACTGATGCATGTGAGCAGAATGGTAGACAACCTGCCGAGTTGACAACCTTGAAGGCTAATGTTGCTGGCATCCGGTGTGATGTAGACGAGCTGAAGTCCACATACATAACTATGCTGTGGGGTGGAGTGGATGTTCCTGAGGGACCCAGTTCTGAGTTGCCAGCTGTTTCTAAGATTCCTCTGACTTCTCTAATCGGAGATATTGCTATAGATGGGGATGAAGAGTCAGATGCGTGGGAGACAAATGAGGAGGAGCAAGAGACTCATGAAGAGGCGGTATATGAGGATCTAAAGGACTTGGAAGGTGACATAGTCCAGATGGTTATAAGGCTTCTATGCGCGACACATCGATGATAGGTACTAGTGGGTCTCTGCCCATAGAGGAAGTTGCTGCACAGTCGTCTAGTGTTGGAGTAGAGTCGGGGACTGATGCCTTGGTTGATTCCTCTCCAGTGAGTCAGAGTTCACCTCAGGCCTAGCCTGAAAAAAGGATTATTTTCTCTCCCTCTATTTCCTGCACTTTTGATACACTTTTTATTTCATATTGAGGACACTGTTTAGTTATCTTGGTGGGGTGAAGGTATTTTGATACCTATCCTCTTGGTTGTATTTGGTTTTGTTTTGGATATTCTGTTGTTTTGTTATCTTTTGTTTATGTTGTATTTTGTTAAAAGCTTTTTTTCTAAGTGCTTGAATGTGGTTTTATCTCATTGATTACTTGAGATGATTTTTGAAGGTTGTTGATGTTCTCTGGTACGTTCGAGTGTCGGTTGACTTGAATAGTGCTCCTAATGAACGATATGTTTGTGCAAGTCCAACGAAGTGAATTTGAGTTGCATAAGTCATGTGTGAATTCTTAGTATCTCATTGTGACTAGTCAATTGTCGAAATTAGTCTTGTAATGATCATTGCACGCGAGCTTAACTTGTAGAGTCATGATCGATGATTGTGTTGAATGCCTTGTGTGGTGACGTTTGCTTGAAACATGTGCATGGTGATATCTAGAACTTACCCCATTGGTCCAATTAACTAATTTTGGTGAATGAAGGAAATGATCTTAGGCATGAATTTTCGAGAGTGAACCTAATTTCCATATCTTATGTGACCACCTTGTGAGTGTGTGAACCTAGTTCGACACCATTTGAGACTAAATTTTTCTTTGGATGAAACATGAACACAAATGGCCTTGTCCTCCCCACCTAAAACCTTCATGAAGCATTGGTTTGGTTGAATAGGCAACTTAGGATAAAAGACTAAGTTGGGGATGTGGTAAGAATGAGGAAAGAAATCAAGCAAGAAGTTCGTCAATTTCATCCTTGGAAACTTGTGTTGAAGAAAAAGATTTAACCCCTCCATATAAGAACAAAGAGAAAAACAATAAAAGAAAAAAAAGAAATGAAAAATTTGTATTAAGTATGCATTGTGGAAAGAAAAGGGGTATCTTATGAGGTATACAAAATTTTTATGTGCTGTGAATATGCCAAGGATGAGTTGTGAAGATGAAAAAAATGAAAGAAAAAGAGAAGAAGTGCAATTGGAGCAATGCTTCACGAAGGTAGAAGTCACTAAGCCGAAATGATCATACCTTTACCCTCAGCCCAATTAGAAGCCTTGAAAGACCTTTTTGATCTTGCATGAGCCGAATGATGTGTTGATTGGAAAATACGGGCAGGGCTATAGGTAAAAATCATGCATGTTTTTCTCATTGGGAGTGTGAGAGTTGATTTTGATTCCTTAAATTGTAATCCTTGATTGGCTCTGTGAGATCATCAAATCATTCTTGATGTGAGGGCATTCAAGTACTTTTGTTGAGCATGAATTTGCATTTGAAGTGAGCATTGTGAGCTTGAACTCTATTTGATGATAACTGGTCATAGTTTGAAACTATTAGTTGACATTTGAACATTGCATGTTCGGATTGAACATTGTGTACATTCATGTTGAGTCTCAAATAGCACTATTTGTAGACATCCCTATTGGCCTGATTGATCTTTTGTTTTACTTGAGGGAAAACAAAAGTTTAAATTGGGGGTGCTGATGAGTCAGGAATATCGACTATTTAGGGCTTATTATTCAATGATTTAGTGTCCTCAATGCCTATTTTGTGCTCAAAATTGATGTTAATATGTTGATATGCAGCAAAAAATGTTTAAGAGTGAGGCAAGGACATTACGATGCAAAAAGGAGCGAAAAAGTTTGAAAAAAGTAAAGAAGAAAGAAGTTGGAGCACGCAAAAGCCACTTGGCGACTCGCCGAGTGAACCTCCAGCTCGCCTAAAGGTCCAGCAAAGTAGTCCATGGACCAAACAAATTTGGTGAGCAAAGAGGTGATCGGTGATGCGCCGAATAGATCGGCGACAACGATCAAGCTCGCCAAAAGTTCCAGAACAATTTGATGGATGAACTAAGCCAAAAGGCGAGAAGAAGAGCAACTCGACGGATCGCCGAATGGGTTGGCGATCCCTACTAACTTCATCGAGTTGACTCCGTGCTGAGTTTTTGGGAACGTATAAGTATAATTTTTGAAACAATAAAAGGAGAGTTTTTGGGAACGTATAAATACAATTTTTGAAAGAATAAAAGGAGTTCCCCCACAGTGTATTCTTGAGTCTTAGAGAGCTTTTAAAATTTTCATATTATTTCAACATTTTGAGAGAAGTTTGGGATTTAGAATTGGAGATTTTGAGGATTCTAGTTTAATTTCAGCATTTGCGTATTTGCAGATTGTTAGCAATTCAGATGGATAATCAATTTGGTAAAAATTTCTTATTTTCCACTATGTTTAGCTAAATCCCCTTACCTTAGGAGTGTGATCATATAGTTGAATGCATTAATTAGCCAATGAATGTTATTGATTGTTGATTTTGTTGTTGTTTTGAAGTGGGTTCAATTATTTGTTCATGATTTATTGAGGAATTGAAGTAGAAAATTCAATTCTAGCTTAGTTCTCTATACTTGCTTGAGAAAGACGTAATAGAGTAGAACAATTGATTGATAATTTGTATTGATTGCGTCTTGAAAATCTAGCTTGAGAAAGTGAGTTTGATTGCGTCTTTACAAACCCAGCTTGAGAAAGTGAGTTTGATTGCGTCTTTACAAACCCAGCTTGAGAAAGTGGGTTAATTAGGGAAATGGGTTGTTTGGTAATGATAGTTGATCGAGAGATTGCTATTGTATCCAAAACCTAGCATACTTTATAAGACTCAACCTCTTTAAGCAATCATGGATTACCCATTACACAAAATTAGCATTCAACTGATCACATTCATAAGGTCCAATCTCTAATTGTTTAATTCCCGTGTTAGTAATTCCTTGTCTACAATTGGTTACTAAATTCCCCCAATTTAATAGTGATCACTAAAATTTATTGATTTAGTTTATGTTGAGTGATTAGTTATACCTACAAAAGATTCGAACATTTTTTTACTTCATAATTGAATTCTTTACTGTATCACTCCCTGTGGAATCGACCCCAACTCATCGTTGGGTTTATACTTGTTAGCGACCGTCTAGACTTCGACTCGGAAGAAGTGTAGTTGAGCATTATCAATCACTCCAATCTAAATCCTAACAAAAAACAAAATCATGTTTTCATGAACATGCATGCATATGGAAACATGAGAATGACTAAAAAACATGAATATGAAAGAATGAACCATGAGGATCTAACGTCAAGCAAGAATTGGAGCGGAGGGAAAGTGTCACGACCCAGGAGTACCCCCTAGACGTAACACAGCGTACAAGACGCCAAAGAGCCTCATACAAGCCTCTCAGCATATCATAACATAAGAAAATATGAAATGGTGTGAAAATTTAAAAATTTTCTTTACAATCGAAGTCTTTTATCAAGGAAATAATCGGAAGTGGTAAACTCTATGTCTCAAACCACCTATAACACTTTGAATAAATCTTTGGGACGTAGCCCATACAATCCTAAAACATAAAAGAAAGACTTAAAGGATACAATGGTCAAGCCCCCGAATGCTATGAGGACTCACCAAACTTCTTCTTCTTGATCTTCTATGATCCTAGCCACAAGGATGGAAGTCGATATCGTCAAACCCTACACTTTGTGAAAAATGTAGAAGAAATATGGATTAGTACAAAAATGTACCAAGTATGATAGCCATGCATAAAAACCTTTGAAAACATGCTAAGATGGACATTTTAGTTGAATGCATGCACTTTGCTAACTTAAACCATAATTTTGAAGATAGTGTGAAAACACAAGTCATAAGCATAAAAGACATCATGAAGAGATATAGACTATAGCATGGTAGACAACAATCACAACTAGTAAGTATAAGAAATACCATTAAGAACATATACATAGTCAATACAATCTAGTTTTAGCATGACATGAGGGAAACACTTCATGAGCCACCTCGAGGAAAGCTTGTACAATGTATGGATAAGATCCCATAATCCCACCCATACTAAGCAAGCCACTTTAGATCCTCATTCATGTTTACCATCTTTTAATCTCATCCTTAGCCTATTTCTCATAGACATGGAAGCACTCACTTTTAGTCAACTACCTCAAGGAAAGCAACCCATGGCAACAACCCAAATAGCACACAACATTACAAGTAGCATTAACATCAAATGCAATTGCAGTCTAGACACAAGCACCTTCATTATATGAGTCATCACGACAAAAGAGAAACCTACCATAACTACTCTCAAATCCTACTTGTGCAATGCATGGATGAAGTCCCATACCCCCACCCACACTAAGTAGAACTTCTTGAATAGTCATAGTTCATCCTAGACTTGACATTGTGGGAATTAGTCTTAACCGACATAGATCATGAGAGCTTAATCATGGAATCTGGTGTCTACCCCACACTGAAAAGGGGTTGTCCTACTTACCTAATGTAGAACCAAACTATTAGCTTAAGTGGATCCATTAGTTACACACCTATGTGGGCACATAGTTTATGGGATAACGGGATTGCTACTAGAAAAATCCGGCCTCTACTAATGTGAGGGCTTCCATCCCAAGAGATTGTTCCTAGAAACCCGGCCTGTACTATCATGAGGGCTTCCATCTCTTATCACTATCCACTCGGTGCTAAGCATAATTCCCATTGAGTTTATTTTAAGTCTTGACTTAAATTGCTAATTATGGAAGAGTGTCTTGACACTCAATCCAACAAACTCATGCTAAAACTCCTAGATTCAATAGGTGATACTAGTCTTCAAACCTTAGAATCACTATATGTGACAATATTTTCACATTGTATGATATTCATACCTAAGTGTGTACATGATGATAATCATCCAAACAACACAATAATTAGATTATAGCATAGTCATTTTACTCTCAAAGCAACCTAATTGTATACTCACAAGTCTTATACACATAGCTAATACTCAAGTTTTGCCCTTCAAGGACTAAAAATCACATTCAACCAACCTATCTAGAATTAGTGCATTAGACATGGATGGTAACATGATTCAAACAACTAAACTATTACAATACAATCTCATGATATTCATGTCACTACAACTCACCCACATCACAAAGTCAAAAATTGGGGACATGTGGGTTCATGGGTTCTTGGAGGAACTTCAACATCAAAACCATAGAAATTCCTCAATTAATACATAATTCAAGTCATCAATCCATTATATTCATGATTCTATAACATTATACTAATATAAATCAATACCCACACTTTACGATCAAATTTGAGAAATTAGGGTAATTCATGGATTCATGGAATATTTTATTATAAAAACCATAATAATCAGCAACTCAATCATAATATATGATAATTAAATCATTAAAAACGTTTTTGGAAAGAATCCATGACTTGGAGTGAAAACCCTAGGTTTTAGAGGAATTTTCTACATTGAAATTGAGAGTTTGAGGACTCCATGGAAGAAAGCTATCCATGAATCAATGACTACCATAACTTAAGTGAAGAAATCCAACAAATTCGTGTGGGAAAGCTCCGTTCTTCTAGCCCTTACTCGATCTTCTTCTTCTTCTATGGAGTTTTAGATAGAAGATTTTGGAGAGGGTTAACTTGGTTATGATTTTGGGTTTTGGGATTTATGAATTATATGAGGTGGTTAAAGGTTTAAAAAGTCTTATATAAGTCTAATAAAACAATATAAAACGACCTCACACTTAACTAAATTAATTAGGAGTTACCTAAACTACCCCTTACCTTGCTGAAACTTAGAACATTGCAGGCCATGACCTGCGCCTGGGACCTACTGGCCATCCTGCAGGTCCGTAGGTCCATGGTTTGCAGTTCCCATTTGGGGTCTTGACCCATGAGACACCTCCACGAGGCGTGGATGGACCTACTCCCCGTAGGTCCCATCCGTAGTTCACACATTTGGGCAGTTTTAGGGCAGCTTTGGGGTTAGGCTTTAGGGTCCTCCTCAAGGACCATTGGTTGGTCCTTGGGGGGTTGTACCTTGATGTTTAACCCCTAAAACCCTCATACTAAGTACATGAAGCCATTTTACCACATTAACCCACACATCAAACTCTAAAACTCTCACGTAAGGCTCTAGTTTCACCTACTAGTTTTTCGGGTGTTACAATATGTCCCCCTTGGGATCATTCATCCTTGAATGATGATCTAGACACCTTAAGGAATTACAGACTCAAGACTAGCAGCCGATCATGCATGAAACATCTAAATAATGCACAATATGAAGGAGGAAACCTCCAATCTATCTCAAAACATAATCAATGCAACACAAGGGAGTAGGAACTACATCAAACAACCCAATTATGCATGAAACTCAATATTTCTCATAATCATAGGAGGAACTAATTTCTCCAACTAAAATAATGCTCAACACAACATCATGGAGACAATATGCAATTACTCTCAAAAGCATACTAAAGCTTGTTCATCAACATATCTCATGAAGTCAAATAGGCAATTTATACTAAATGTGCAATAACATGAGGAACATAAATCATGCAAAGTCATTTTCTCATTAACATGAATTTTACAAGGAACATGCATAATACAAGGGAATTATGGAACACATACAACATCTAAGACTCCATAATAATGAAACAAGTCAAGGGAAACTTATCATCTCAATCTAAAGGAGGAATAGAAGGAAAGATAAGGATATCGGGACATCTCATTGGCCCTTGGCCTCCTAAGTAGCATCCTCACCTACAACCCTCACTCAAAGCCCACTCCTTCACACTTTCATAAAAGCAACTTCCTCATTCCTCTATTTCTTAACTTGCCGGTCTAAGACCTCTACCGGTACTTCTAAATTAGAGTGGTTCTCATTTAAGCATGCTAGCTCACAAGAAACCTTACCAACACCACTCAAATCTCATATGAGCCTACCAAACCTGTGGATAAACTTTTCAAACTCATTACACCTCTCAAGGTGAAAATTTCAAGCCAATCAAAATCATGAACATCTAGAACAATCAACGACCTTGCTATCTAACCACATTATCTCCCCCTTGGGAGTAAACCTACATGGACTTTTCTAAGCATCATTTCATTCAACTCTAAGGTCGGCCCAAGTTATCACTAATCTTTCACCTTCATCAAACAAGATGATTCTAGAGCCTGGCGAATTACACTCCTATCCTCTTTTAGAGGAATCTACTAACTCAACACCTCTAGGCATCACTTAAACACTTTATTCATCAAATCTTCCAACACACCCTAAAACTCATCATGACTAAGTTGGGTTCTACCAACAAACGCACATAACCATAATGAAACCCATTTATACTAAAGACAACATAAAAGCCCATCATGTCAAATCTATCAAGTCACAAAAGACAAAGAATATCGAAATCTAAATAAGCATAAAACACATACCGGGAGCAACATTTGAAGGACACTCTTGTTCACCTCTAGCTTGGAGAGCATCATACCTAATTTTCTTCCTCTCTCTTCCCCTAGCCTTAAGCACCAGACAATCTCTCATCTTGTAGCCACTCTCACCACAACCATAACAACCCTCTGTATTGGCCAAACATATATCCTCGTGTCTCTTTCCACACCTAGCACAAGTAGGTTTTGGCAACAAAGATTTACTATCTCTCCTTCTCTGAGGCTTAGGGTTAGACACCTTCTTTTCACTAAATCTTGGGGGAAGCCTAGAAGGACCTTCTCCAAAGAACCTTTTAAGAGAAGAATTTTCATTCTCAATCCTCAACCTCTTTTTCTCCCTCAACATTTCTCCAAGTGTCTCTTCCTCAATTTGGAGAGCATAAATCACAAGGCAAAAAATATCCATATCATGATCAAGCATGGCTATACGACATTCTTTTTCCACTAGACCGGACAAACCCGACACAAACTTACTCATTCCCGACCTAGGGTCGGACACTAGAATTGGAACATACTTAGGCAATTGGTTGAACTTCAATGCATATTCCTTAAAATTCATATCACCTTGTCTAAGGTTAATGAACTCAAGCACCAAAGCTTCTCTCATCTCTAAAGGGAAGAACATATCTATGAAAACCACTCTTGAACCCTTCCCACGCCATGGGACCTCTTCCTACTGGTCTTGCCCCTTTCCATTGATTAAACCAAACTTGAGCAACCCCTTTGAGTTGACAAGAGGCCAACTCCGCCTTCTCTACCGGAGTCACTCCCACCAAGTCCAACATCTTAGGGGCCTCATCTATAAACTCTTGAGGACCCTCTCCCTCTTTGGAGCCATAAAACTCCGGAGGGTTCATCCTTATAAAATATCTCACTCTCAAATAACCATACTCATTATCGGATCCATCAGAGCTACCACCTCCCGACTCACTTGAGCCGTCATGACTTGACCCAACATTATAGAAGCCAACCTAATCTCCACATTAGTCACATTCTCCCCTATAGAGATAATTGGAGCTTGGGGAGGAGCTTCGAGGGGAACCTCTTGCTCCAAATTTTCTTCCTCATTACTTTCAACGTTGGCCCTTGTAGTAGTCATATCCTGAAAACCATAGGGAACACATTAGGAGAAAGACCTAATAAAGCTAAACTCTATGGTACGACTTAGAGAATTAAGAAGTGAAGTTTTCCTAATATCCAATAGCTTCCTATTCATAAATGTGGCGCGCTTCACACTCATGAATAAGACTCTACTAGACGTGTACTATGAGACATCATCCTAAAACCATCCCAAAATCTTGAGCTCTAATACCGAGTTTGTCACGACCCAGGAGCACCCCCTAGACGTAACACGACGTACAAGACTCTGAAGAGCCTCATACAAGCCTCTTAGCATATCATAACATAAGAAAATATGAAATGGTGCAGAAATTTAAAACTTTTTTTTACAATCGAAGTCTTTTATAAAAGAAATAAGAGGAAGTCTACAACACTATGTCTCAAACCATCTATAACACTTTGAATAAATCTTTGGGACGTAGACCACAAAAAAGTCTAAAACATAAAAGAAAGACTTAAAATACATAATGGCGAAGCCCTCAAATTCTACGAGGACTCACCAAACTTCTTCTTCTTGATCTACTATGATCCTAGCCACGAGGATGGAAGTCGATATCGCCAAACCCTACACTTTGTGAAAAATGTAGAAGATAGATGGGTTAGTACAAAAATGCACCAAGTATGATAGTCATGCATAAAAACCTTTGAAAAGATGCTAAGAAGGATATTTTAGTTGAATGCATGCACTTTGCTAATTTAAACCATCATTTTGAAGATAGTGTGAAAACACAAGTCATAAGCATAAAAGACATCATGAAGAAATATAGACTATAACATGGTAGATAACAATCACAACTAGTGAGTATAAGAAATACTATTAAGAACATGTACATAGTCAATGCAATCTAGTTTTAGCTTGACATGGGAAACACTTCATGAGCCACCTCAAGGAAAACTTGTACAATGTATGGATAAGATCCCACAATCCCATCCATACTAAGCAAGCCACTTTAGATCCTCATTCATGTTTACCATCTTTTAATCTCATCCTTAGCCTATTTCTCATAGATATGGAAGCACTCACTTTTAGTCAACTACCTCAAGGAAAGAAACCCATGGCAACAACCCAAATAGCACACAACATTACAAGTATCATTAACATCAAATGCAATTGCCATCTAGTCACAAGTACCTTCATTACATGAGTCATCATGACAAAAGAGAAACCTACCATAACTACTCTGAAAGCCTACTTGTGCAATGCATGGATGAAGTCCCATACTCCCACCCACACTAAGTAATACTTTTTGAATAGCCATAGTTCATCCTAGACTTGACATTGTGGGAATTAGCCTTAACTGATATAGAGCATGAGAGCTTAATCATGGAATTTGGTGTCTACCGCACACCAAAAAGGGGTTGTCCTACTTGCCTAAGGTAGAACCAAACTATTAGCTTAGGTGGATCCATTAGCTACAGACCTATGGGGGCACATAATTTATGGGATAAGGGGATGGCCACTAGAAAAACCCATCCTCTACTAATGGGAGGGCTTCTATCCCAAGAGATTATTCCTAGAAACCCGACCTCTACTATCGTGAGGGTTCCATCTCATATCACTATCCACTCGATACTAAGCATAATTCCCACTGAGTTTATATTAAGTCTTGACTTAAACTGGTAATTTTGGAAGACTGTCTTGACACTCAATCCAACAAACTCATGCTAAAGCTCCTAGATTCAATAGGCGAGACTAGTCTTCAAACCTTAGAATCACTATATGTGACAAACCTTTCACATTGTATGATATTCATACCTAAGTGTGTTCATGAGGATAATCATCCAAACAACACAACAATTAGATTATTAGATACTTACTTTACTCTTAAAGCAACCTAATTGTATACACATAAGTCTCATACATATAGCTAATACTCAAGTTTTGCCCTTCAAGGACTATAAATCACATTCAATCAACCTATCTATAATTACTACATTAGACATAGATGGTAACATGATTCAAACAACTAAACTATTACAACACAATCTCATGATATTCATCTCACTACAACTCACCCACATCACAAAGTCACAAATTGGGGACATGGGGGTTCATGGGTTCTTGGAGGAAATTAAACATCAAAACCATAGAAATTCCTCAATTAATACATAATTCAAGTATCAATTCATTATATTCGCTATTCTATAACATTCTACTAATATCAATCAATACCCACACTTTAAGATCAAATTTGAGAAATTAGAGTAATTCATGGTAGATTCTTTCATAAAAACTATAATAATCAACAATTCAATCATAATATATGATAATTAAATCATTAATAACATTTTTGGAAAGAATCCATGACTTGGAGTGAAAACCCTAGGTTTTAGAGAATTTTCTACTTTGAAATTGAGATTTTGAGGACTCCATAGAAGAAAGCTATCCATGTATCAAAGACTACCATACCTTAGGTGAACAAATCTAACAAATTCGTGTGAGAAGCCCCCTTCTTCTAGCCCTAACTTGATCTTCATCTTCTTCTTCTATGGAATTTTAGAGAGGGTTAAGTTAGTTATGATTTTGGGCTTTGGGATTTATGAAGTATATGAGGTGGTTAAAGGATTACAAAGTCTTATATAAGTCTAATAAAACAATATAAAACGACCTCACACCTAACTAAATTAATTAGGAATTACCTAAACTACTCCTTACCTTGGACGAAACTTGGACAGATTGCAGGCCATGACCTACGCCTGGGACCTACGGTCCATGAATGGACCTACTGGCCTTCCTGCAGGTCTGTAAGTCCATGGTCTGCAACTCCCATTTGGGGTCTTGACCCACTAGACACCCCCACGAGGTGTGGATGGACCTACGCCCCGTAGGTCCCATTTATAGCTCACACATTTGGGCAGTTTTAGGGCAGTTTTGGGGTAGGCTTTCGGGTCCTCCTCAAGGACTTTTGGTTGGTTCTTCAGGGGTCGTACCTTGACGTTTAACCCCTAAACCCCTAATCCTAAGTACATGAAACCATTTTACCACATTAACCTACACATCAAACTTTAAAACTCTCATATAAGGCCCTAGTATCACCTACTAGTTTTTCGCATGTTACATAAAGAGATGAGGATACCGGGACATCATATCGGCTTCGGCCTCTGAAGTATCATCCTAAACTAATTGATTCCTCTATAGAATCTTCACGGATGCAACTTTCTTATTTCTGAACCCGAACTTGCCATTCTAAAAGATCAATCGGAACATCTTCATAGGAAAGATTCTCTTTAACTCCCAAACTTTCTAAAGGCACTATGGATGTCGGATCTCGAACACATTTATTCAACAAAGAGACATAAAATATCAGATGAACCGATGATAAATTATTAGGCAACTCAATTTCACAAGGAACTTGCCAATACGCCTCCAAATTTTATATGAACCCACATAACAAAGACTAAGCTTTCCTTTCTTCCCAAACCTTATCACACCATTCATGGGTGAAATTGTCAAATTAACCCAATCATCCACTTCAAACTCAAGCTCTCTTCTCCTTACATCAGAATACAAATTTTGTTGACTTTGATCCATTTTCAACCTTTTGCGAATAAGTTAAACCTTTTACATGTCCTCATGCACAAATCGGGCCCTATCAAAGCAACGTCACCAACTTCATACCAACCTATAGGAGACCTACACCTCCTACCATAGAGAGCTTCAAACGATGCCATCCCATTTCTAGAATGATAGCTATTATTATAAGCAAACTCAATCAAAGGCAAATGATAATCCCAATCATCCTTGAAATCAATTACACATGCTTTTAACATATCCTCCAACATCTGAATGGTATGTTTCGCTTGTACATTGGTCTGAGGATGAAAAGTTGTGCTAAGTTTCACTTGGATACCAAGACATTTATGAAATGACTTCCAAAACTAAGACGTAAACCGAGTACCACAATCGGAGATTATAGATAAAGGCACTTCATGCAACCTTACCATTTCTCGAACATAAAGCTTGGCATAATCTTACGATGAGAATGAAGTCTTAGTGGAAAGAAAGTGAGCCGACTTTGTCATTTGATCCACAATAACCCAAATTGAATAAAACTATTGACGAGTGCGAGGTAAACCTGTGATGAAGTCTATCAGACACTTAGCCACAAATTTCGTGATATCCCTCTTCATCCTATTCAACCAATAGACTTCCCACAAATTAGGGTACATCTTGGCCGCTCCCGATGAATAGAATACCGAGAACTATGAGCTTCTATTAGAATCTGATTTCTCAACGCATCAACATTTGAAACACATAATAGACCTTGAAATCAGAGTACACCATCCCCCTTAAGGAGAAAGAATCAATGGCTTTTTTTGAAATTAACTTCTTAAAGTCAACCAATACCAGATCAAGATCTTGCCTAGCTTTCACATCCAATACAAAATACGATTCTGATCCATTATGAATAATAACACTACCCTCACTATAATCAACCAAGAGAACACCCAATCAGGACAACCTATAAACATCACAGACTAATTCCTTCTTATTATCCTCACATAAGCAACACTTTCTATTGATAGCCGACTAAGAGCATCCGCCACCACATTCTTCTTTCCGGGGTGATAGAGGATACTCATATCGTAATCTTTCAATAACACAAGCCACCTCCTCGGGAAAAGATTGAAATCCTTTTGAGTGAACATATATTTCAGACTCTTGTGGTTGGTAAACACATCTACATGAACACCATATAAGTAGTGTCTCTAAATCTTTAAGGCAAACACTACCGCCGTTAACTCCAAATCATGAGTCATATAATTCTTCTCATGCACCTTTAATTGCCTTGAAGCATAAGCAATGGCTTTCCCATGTTGCATCAAAGCATACCAAAGACCAATTCTCGAAGGATCACAATACACCACAAAACCATTCAATCCTTCCAGTCGTCAATATAGGGGCTGAAGTGAGTCTATCCTTCAACTATTGAAAACACATATCATAAGCTTCCGACCATAGATATTTCACCTTCTTTTGGGTCAATGTCGTCAAAGGTGAAGCAATAGGAAAATCCCTCCACGAACCTTCTATAGTAACTAGCCAAACCTAAGAAACTCCATCTATCCGAAGTGGACAGAGGTCTAGGCAAATTCTTAACCGCTTAAGATTTCTTAGGATTGACTTTAATACTATCACCGGAGGAAAAGTGGCCAAGGAAAATGATATACCTACTCACACTTGCTAAACTTAGCATACAATTACTGATCCTTGAGAATTAACAACACAATCCTCAAATGTTCATCTTCACTCCGTGAGTAAATTAAGATGTCATCAATAAACACAATCACAAACATATGAATATATTGCTTAAAGAACCTATTTATCAAATCCATGAATTCCTCCATGGTATTAGTCAAACCAAAACATATCACCAAAAACTCATAATGGTCGTACTGATATCGAAAAGATATCTTTGAAATGTCACCCTCCTTCACCCTCAATTGCTAATAACCCGATCGAAGGTCAATATTAGAAAAGTAACTTTATCCTTGGAGTTGTTCAATTAATTCATCTATCTTTGGAATATGATACTTATTCTTAATGGTAACCTTATTCAATTGCTGATAATCAATGCACATTCGAATGATACCATCCTTTTTTCATACAAACAACACTGGAGCACCCTATGGAGACTCGGTCTAATAAAACCCTTATCTAACAAATATTTCAACTCCATAAGTTCTGTTGGGGCCATACAATATGGAGGAATAGAGATAGGCTACATATCTAGGAGAGGTCAATACTAATGTCTATTTAACTTTGGGGAGAAATATCGGGAAGATCATCGGAAAAAACTTCTGGAACCTCAGTTATGATCGAAATTGACTCAAGAGTAGGGTTTCAGAATCTGTATCCCTAAATCGAACTATATGATAAATGCAACCCTTAGGAATCATTTTCCTAGCCTTTAGACCAGAAACAAACTGACCCTTAGACATCAAATTTACCCATTCCCATGACATGATAGGTTCGTTTGGACCCTTGAATGTGACCGATCGGGTCCTAAAATATATTGAAGCATAACATGCATGAAGCAAATCCATTAATATCAAAATCTAACATATCAAGCTCTACAAGATCAACATGACTGACTCTATGAGAAACAGAAATAGGACAATTTCTACAAACTCTTTTAGCCACATAGAATCACCAATAGGGGTAGAGACATGAAAGGGATTAGAAAGGATTTTTGGACCAACATCAAATCTCATGGACACATAAGGAGTAACAAACGAAAAGGTAGCACCAAAATCAAGTAAAGTATAAACATCAAGGTGGAAGACTTTCAACGTACTGGTCACAACATCCGGAGAATCCTAGTGATGTCATCGAGTCTGAAGAGTATAAAACCTATTTTGATGAGGAACATCCGAAAAAGTACCACTAGGCTGAGCTTGCCTACCATCCTTACCCTTGATTGCTTGCAACAGATAAGCCTTCACTTTGTGTCCCTTTTTTTCCACAACAAAAACAACCATATGTACTAGCTAAGAATTTTCCATCATGCTTCTTACCACACCTTGCACAAGAGGGAATAGAGGATCCGTTTCCACCACTTCTGTAACATCTCAAATTTGAAAGGATGGGAAAAAATTTAGTTTTTAAAAATTTAGTGCTTGTTTCGATGGAGCCACCCATGACACGTGGAAGGACACAAAGACCATACATCGGGTCCGTGGATTGGCCAATCAAGTTTTTCAAAATGTCAAGTTTTTTGTATTTTTCAATGGTTCCATGACGGTTATTGTCCAATGCACAAGTCGTTGATAGGTCTCTTAGGTGAGTCCCAGACTTAGTTGAATTCAAGATCAAAATGTTGGGACCTATGATCGTGGTCCACAATCTGTCATTGGACCCACGGGCCGTAGGTGGGGGTCGTCGATAGGGGTCCTGAATTTGGTGTCTCTGATCTCAACCATGGCTGACCAGGACGGTCCATGGTCTGACCAACAGACCATATTTCGGTTTACCCTTCACCTAAACCCCTATATAAGTGTTTTAATCCCCAAATTTCCCTAATTGAAAAAAATCATTCTCTAAAATTCTTAAAAGAAGAACAAGTCTTCCTCTCAAATAATTCTCTCTCTAGAAGTTGAAGAAGAAAGCAAGAGTTTCAAGATCAAGCCTCATAATCCTCCATGAAGTCAAGCAATTATCATTAAGGTATCATGATTTTCATCGATGGAGCCCTTTACTCCATGGAGTTCCTAAATTCTCCAATTTTAAAAGTTAGAATTCCCCAAATGAGTTAGGGTTTTTCTTCCATGTCATGGGTTCTCTTAATTTTTGATTTAATTGATTGTTTTATGATCTCTCAAGCATGAATTTATATAATTCTATGATTTTATGATGAATCCCCTTGAACACATGCATATCCCATGTTTTCCAAGTTATGATGATGTAATGTGGGTTATGGAATTAAGAAAGATGAATCTATGAAATCATGCACGTTATCATGAAATTGATGTAAATGTTTTGAGGATGCTCTGAGAGTGAAGTATCAATGATGATGATGATGTTGTTGTTGTGTTGAAAGGATTTCTCATATACACATGAAAACATAAATGTGAAAGGTTTTCTCACATAATACGAGTTCTTAAGCTCGAAAGGCTCTCTCACCTAAAATAAACCAATGATAAGGAGCTAATCTAATATTGAGGCAAGCAACGATTACCCATGTCCTCTAAAGACTAGGCAAGTGGCGATTATCCATGTCCTAGGATACTAATAGAAGAGGTGCCTACCCATGTGTTTTGAAAGATAAGTTAAGATGAGTCTAATAAAAATTCTGTGGAAGTTATGCTTCACATCGAGTGGACAAGTGATGATTACCCATGTCCCATAAATTATGTGCCAACATAGGATGTCTAGTTAGACAATAGCTAGTGGACCCATATAAGCTAGAAGTTCATGGTATTACCTTGCCAAGTAGGACAACCCTTTTCGATCTGGGAGACACTGGATTCCATGTTTTTATCTCACATTGTAACGACCCTCAAAATGAAGTAGGGTAAACTAGAGCCTCACATAGGTTTTATGCATAAATAACTTGTTAAAATAATGAATAATAAGCCTTTTTAGTCAGTTTTAAAGAGTTTGGAAGTCATACGTTAAGGGGCGACCAAGACGTTCAGAAACTAGTCTTTTGCGTGTTGGTGTGTTCTAGTATGTTGTTCATGTTTTTATGTGTTCCTTGGAGTCTAAAATCAGTGGAGGTGACCCTAGTGTCTTAATAAATGTTTTTACGGTCAAAACATTCGGGTGAGGGTCCCTGAGGAGGACCCCAACCCTTGGCCAAACAAGCTGCCAAGGCAGCTTGATTCTTGAATAACCTCTCATTCAACAAGTTCTATCAAAGATTTTCAAAAGTGATTCAAAGACCAAAATTCCCAATTTTCAATCTAAACATGGGTCCTTTGTCAAACGATTCTCTAAATCATTTTATTGATGAATTAATGTGGAATTAAGGTTTTTAAGATAATTTTCAAAGGAATTCTTGAAGAACCCATGATCCCCAAATTCTCAAAAATTTGCCTACGATGTGGGTCTTTGTGAATATGATCTCTATTGGTGAAATTATGTTTAGATTAGATTGTATTGATATTTCCTATGATTATCTATACTTAATCATGTTGAATTGTTGGTATATTGATGAGTTGATAATTATGGCCTTGTTGGTGAATTGATGATTATGATGCATATGTTTATGAAGCTATGTTATGAAGGTTATGTATGAAATATTCAATGCTAGCATTATGTTTAAAGTGTGTTGATGATGAGGAGTATAATGTGAATGATATTGTTAGGGACAAGGTGTGGTCTACATGATTGATTATGTTAAGTACTATTGTGGAATGGCCCTTACCTATATGAACCCTACATGAATGTGTGATGATATATATGTTAGGAGTACCTATTCAATGTTGAATGTGTCCTTTTCTCCTATGATGAAGTGCGTGTGTGGTCTAGAATCCCTAAAGGCTTTATATGTGAATTACTTATGATTTGGGGACATTGTGAATGTGTTGTGATCCCTTGAAGGGAAGTGCACTCAATATCAATGTTGTTTCTATTATGTCACTATGAGGACCAATATGCACACACACACTCTACATGTATAGCTATGAATATGATGTGTTATGGTGTCAATTGAAAGGTTAACTCTTATATGCACCCTTACATCTTATTATGCATGCAAAGTGTATGATTAGCAAGGTATGAATATGTGTTGTATAAAGGTGTTTATGTGAAAGGCTTTCTCACATATGTACACACATACATGAATGAATGAATAAGATTTATGATAATGTAGTGAAAGGGAGTCTCTTGAAAGGTTTTCTCAATTGTACTCTAAACTATACTATGTTATGAATATGGTATGATTATGTGAAAGGTCATTCTCACTTATTGAAGGTTCTATGATGAAAGGTCATTCTCATCTTAGAAACATTTGTGCTATATGATGTAAGGGATTAAGTCCCTAAATCCTATTTTTTGAACTAATGTTAAATAAAGTCTTAAAGAAGTTTAAAAAGGGAGTTGGAGCTTAGCACCGAGTGAACATGAAAAATGAGAGTAGGGGCTTCACATTTAGCAAGTCTGGCTTCCCACAAGAGAAATTTCACGTTTTGCAAGTCCAGGCTCCCAACATAGATGCGGTCTCATGAGATGGAAACCTCCACGCCTAGTAAGTCAAGGGTTCTAGTAGCAATCTCCTTGTTCCATAACTACGTTCCCCATAGGTCTTAGCTTAGTGGATCCACTAGATAGCTATTATGTATGTAGGTCCTACCTTGGCAAGTAGTACCCTCTCTTTTTGGTGTGGGAGTAGAACACCGGATTACATGTGGCTCACATGGTCTATGTCGGTTATGGCAATGTCTCCCGAAAGTTAAGAAATGAACTAACATAAGAATATAAACTCTAGTCATGGTTTCTTGAAGAGTTACTTAGTGTAGGTAGGACTATGGACCCTACTTATGCATTGCACATGTGGACTCTAAGTGAGGTTATGATTAGGCTCTTTATGTAATGAAGACTATGGTCTATGTATGTTAATATGAAAGCATGTTAAGGTTGACTTTATGTATTTCAAGACATGAAGTGTGATTATGCACGTGAATTACACTTATGACTTCTTAATGGGTTTGCTTAGTATATGTGGGGATATGTGACTCCGTGTGTACATTGCACAAGTGAGCTTGTGAAGGGTTTGTGAGGGTGGTTTACGTATGATATGAACTAAATGGGTTATGACTAATGATGTATTAAATGAATGAGTCCTTATATGATGTTATGAAGTATGCTGGTCTTATGTCTAATGTTAAATGAAGATGTTATGACTTGTTGCATATGATGTTCCTAGTCTATGGTGGCTTCTTAGGAACACTTGGTGTGAGTAGTATTATGGGATGCTACTTACACATTGCACTAGTGTGACTTGGGGGTTGTCTTAGGTGATGGTTCCTATGTGAAGACTATGTCTTATGGCGTGCTTATGACTCTATGAATATATGTGGTTGGATTGATGAAGGTTATATGTAAGTTCACCCTTGGTAACCTTAAGGTGATATATTGCACCAAGTATTCCTTAAGGGTTGCTTGTGGAAAGGAGTAAAGATAAAAAGGAAGGTAATGTATTGTATGCATTGAATGTGCCTAAAATGTTATAAGTGGCTCTATGTGCTATTATGAATGGTTTCCATGTGTATGATAGTCTATGTGGTTTATATTGTTTCTGTTGTACTAAATGTTCTTGAAGTTTCTCTAAAATGGCATGATGCATGGTTTCCAACTAAATGTCCTTTTAAAAGCATGCTTTGAATGGTTATCATACTTAGCGTATTCTTGTACTAATACCATTCTTTTTTATCTTTTTACACCTAGTGTAGATGGTGGTGGCTAAAGGGCCTTTCCTAGAAGTGATGAGCTTGGCTTACTATTCCTAAGTTCGGGTGTGTCCTTAAAGATTCTAGGACCTTTATGTTGAAGAGTTTCCTTAAGTTCAATGTACTAGATATTAGTTTCTTTTGTACTGTAAGGGTTTTGTCCCTCTGGTGTTGTAGTCGTGTTTTAAGATGGCTACCTTGAGACGTAGTACTTCGATTTTATATTAAAGGTTTAAATGAGTTGACATTTAAGCCTTGTGTTATATTATGAAAAAGTTTAAAATTTTCCATTATTTTTCTATGATAAATGCTATGACGAATGCTAAGGGCTTGTATAAGACCTTCTAGAGGTGGAATACGCCGGTAACGGCTAAGGTGTGCTCTTGGGTCGTTACAAATTTGGTATCAGAGCATAAGGTTATGAAAATGGTCTTAGGATTCAACATCTCATGAGCCACGTCTAGTAGATTCTTTTTCATCGGTGTGAGTCGCGACACATCTATTAGCGAGAGGCTATAGGACGATAGAAGTTTCACTTTCTTCATTACTCTTGTGTCGTGCCGTAGAGCTTAACTCCATTTGATCTCTGTCTCTCTCTCTCTTATTTTCCCTTGTCCGGTGGTCTTCTAGATGTGATTACTTGGAAGCGGTGATGTTGCAAGGATCGAGGGAAGAAAAAGTGAGTTTTAATGCTTATTATAATGTGGTGACTATATGAGTATATACGAAGGTAGATTGGAAATCATATTGTGTTGCCAATCATGTCTATGTGTGACCTATGAGGTTGGGAGCATTACATTAAAAATGTTGTATGGTGGTATAGTTCTCATACGATAAGAGTCGTTATGGTAAGAATGAAATCCTTTTTAGGATGATGAGTTGCTTTATGGTGATGGGTAATGATAGTAGAAAGTCATGGTGTAGAGTTGAGGAGTTTTGAAGGAATGTGGTAACTAGTGTGAGTTCAAAGTTTCCCTTTCTCTTATTAGCGATGCTTCATGGTTGTCCTTGTGTGAATCAGATTTCTTGTGTAGGCTTGCCTTAAAAGCTGAAGAAGGTGCTTTGTTCCATGAGTTGGGATAGTATTTTGCTCTAAGGTTAACTTAGAGAGTTGTATGTATCCCTTAGTTCATGGGAATGACAAGAATATATGTTGACCAACTCTAAAGAGGATAGTTGTCTTGTAAGGTTGATCTGAACTATGGTCATTCGAAGAGGGTGTTTAGATAATACCTAGGCATGGTTGAGCGGAAAGTTACACCAAAGGTGATGATAAGGGTATGATGTGATAAAAAGTTGATTAAGCTCACCCCAAGTGGTGGATGATGTGCCTAGATGGTAAGGTTTTGAGTGCCCTTACTATTTCTACATTGAACTTCCTTGAGTTCTCCGTGTTGAGAACCACTTTGGGTGATAGATATGAAGTGGAGTGGTACAGATACTCTTTTTTTTTTTTGGATTCTTGAAATCCTCACCTAAGGGAGTATAGTGAAGACTTAGTGGAGAATGGTTCCTACCTTAGAGATGAAGGAGGTAATGATTAAAAGAGCTTTCATAACTTGATCCCAAGACGGGGGACATTGTGCTTAATTGGTAAGTGATAGTTCTCTTGGTTACTTTAATGTGCTCTTAGATGGGTTTACCCTAAGTGGGGGATGATGAGTGAGTAGTAAGGTTATTGATATCCTTATCTTTTCCTTCTATTCTTATTCAAGCTTGAGACCAAAGAGTTCCTAGTAGCTTGTTCATGTTTTGGAGTCTTGCATATGATTATGAGTTGCATGATCTCCGTATGTTATGCATGTCCTAGAAGACAC
>JAJONQ010002075.1:0-24077 GCA_036250385.1 Solanum microdontum | reverse complement strand
ATCTTTAAAATATGTATTTTCCCTGGGAGTGTAAACTTGCAAATAATATAACGTGAAAGGTTTTATAGTTGTTAAAACTATTTGTATTATTTTCTAAGTTATTAAAAATTCTAAAAATTATATTAGTATACTAATTTATTTTTATTGTCATTTACCTTTTTTTTTTTTATATATATTTAGTAATTTGAAAGCAATTAATATTTAATTTCTAATATCTTTAAAATTGACAGTTTACCTTGTATATATTATAATAAATCTTTTCATGTAAGATTTTATTCTCTTATATTTACTAAACTAGGGAACTTACCACGCTTCACGCGGTTTTTAATACATATTTTTGTTGAATCTGCACATTTTCACACGATTGGTATAAAAATTACTTTTTACTAATTTTTTTAAAATTAATTTAAAAAAAAATCAAAAGTAGATATAGTTGAAAATTTCCAATTGTTATTTTTTTTACGGTATAAACGTAATCAAAATAATAAAGTACGAAGACATATTTCAAAGATCATCTTTAGTTTCTTCTTTTAAAACTAAAACAAATACTATCACCAAACTTAAAATGATACATAATCATGGTCAATAACTTGTAGGGAACTTAATTTACATTAATTATCCATAATTTGTGCTCTGCTCTATCTTACAGAACATGGAGAACGTCCTTTTTTGTTTGCAACATTCGTTATAGAAAAATATTTAATGAGTTAACCATCAAATGGCACACACATTCATATGAATTTTCTATGATTATATTGCATAGGTACAAGATGCAAAGAGCTTTTTAAACAATAATTATATAGCTGATTGAATCATCTTAAGATAGAAAGAATGGTGTGTAACATCATACATTGTAGTCAGGTATAAACTATTTTTGAGATTATCTTTCCATAGCCTTGTCTTTAGCTGGGTAAGATTAGGCTAATAGAAATTTAATGGCCATTCTTATAGAGAAAAATACTATGAGATGCAACAACGACATGCCTAGTGTACTACCTCAAGTGGGGTCTTGGGAAGATAGGATGTACACAGACCTTACCCTTGAATTTGTATGATTGTGAGATACATGATTACATAACATCAAGTAATAATAAAACATAAATTCACATTGATGATCTACAGATACAACATGATCATATTCTCATCAATGTGAAAGAAGAACCAGTATTTCAAAATACATGTTATTCAAGAAACAAAGGTGAAGACAACTTCTACAACACCTGTATCATGCAAACTTCATTTATCAATGCATATAGTCTATCTGCTTTATCGAAATAAAAGAATGAGAAGAACACTAAATATTCAAGTGATAGGAGAAAATTTTGTAACTCAGATATCTTTTCTCTAGCAAGGGCTATAACACGTAACAAAATTATAAAACTCTGTGATACGAATATCAATAATTTGATCAATGACTTGGTTGAACCTGGAATAATACAATGGTTAGTACTAATACATACACCACCGAATGAAAAAAAGAAAAGGTTTACCTACATTCTCAACGTCTTACTTTAATAATCTGAGGCAACAATTCACCAAGAAAAGCATATTAACGGAAAAACGATTACAAAATCATACAACGAACCCTACAACATTGGACTAGGGGACCTTTTTCTCTAATCGACTCACGTATGCAGAAGACGTGGCTTGATTTTTTCTCATAAGAGACTCTTCTTTAGAAAACATGTGTATTAAATTAGTTGAAAGCCTATTTTAATTATTTTCCAATGACATTTTAGTTTGATTGCTAGTAATTTATAAATTACTAATTTCTTGCATATATTGAAAAAACTTTACTACGCGCTTGAAAGCAAAAAACATTACATATTGTTGAGATGTGCTAACTCACAGTGTGCTATAGTACCAGGTTGAAGGTATACTGGAATGCAGTAAAAGAAATTACGAAGAACAGTAAAGGCAAGAAGTTTTTACGTGGAAACCTCCTTGCCCAAGGGAGTAAAACTACGACATGTACTCACAGGATTTCCAAGTATTTTCACTAATATCAAGCAATAAGTGAATACATATATCAAATACACCACACGAGATTAAACTCTTAATCTCACTAAAAGTAATAACTCTATTACTTAACCGAACCAAAGCAATGCGTCCATTGCTCAATATATTAACTAACTCTAATTAATATAGGCTTCACTTACAAGACACAAAGACTCAATGAGTTTCTTTATAGACGATAAACGAATCTTACAATTTCAACACATCACAAGCATTTAGACAACAACCACTTAGAAGATGCCCCTGATATCTCTATCATGTCCCTTGCTGCGTGCGTGTTAAAGCTTGAGTTCTTCAAAGAAAAATATCACACTTTTTGACAGAAAAATCTTTGTTGTTTGTTGTGTTGAATATATCAATAAACCAAGGATGTATTATTCGTTGAACGAACAACCTCGTCCATTCTCATTGGAGGAGTACATTGTCCTTCTCACCTAACCGCTGACAAGACAACTTTACAACTGTTCAGCATTCTGACTTGGACGAGGGCGATTCTACCTTGGATCAGGTCCCAACCTTTGAGAGAATCATCGAAACACTAGTATTACATTTCCCCCTTTTGATGACGACAAATAAACAGTTCTTGCATGTGATTATTTATTCATATCATTATCATTCCCCCTATCTCCATTCCTTGTTGCCATATTCCCCCTGTCACCAATACCCTCAACGCACATGTAATATATTCCCTCTTTTGACATCATTGAAAAGATAAAATAGTATATATATGCAAGATGTTAAGGAAACATTAGGGAACCCATAGCCATAAGCAACACAGTACATGAGAAAACAAGTAAAACAGAGAAGGAAAAGACATAACATAACAGGGCATTTCATTAGGATAAAACAAGTATCACAAAACTATATGTTATGAGTACTACAGAACGAAGAACACAATGCCACTGGAAAACAAAAACATAGAGGAGCCTTTTTTCGGACGGGGAAGGATGGGGAGAAAAGGACTGCAGAAGCATAGTCATTCGATGATTTTGCCTCATTGTGTTCCTGCATCAACTACTTGGTGAGAGACTTTACTTCCTCGTCCAACGAGGCATTTGACTCAATTAGTTTTTTCATTTTGTGCTCTCAAGTTGTCAAGTTCCCCCTTGCATATCAGCACTGGTACCAGGTCCCTGAGACCTTTCCTTTTGAAGCACAACACTAAGTCTGGTAATCTCTAACTCCTTTTTTCCTAGAAGACTTGTGAGGTCCTCCATTTCTCGATTCAACACTTCTTGTTTCTACAGAAGTTTGGAGACATGAGACATGGATTTATCTTTCCCTTTACACACTCGCACTCAATAAGTGTGGACATGGAAAAAGTTTGCTTGATGGTTCCTGCCACCCCTCTACCAAGAGGCACATTGAAGTGGTGGAACACTATGTTCAATACGTATCCATATGCAATCCCATTTTTCCATTTTTTACGGTCATGATTATGTGCATATGTTCCAACATGATTGCTGGAAGATTAATTGCTTCAAAGGTGTCAAGCAATTCCATGAAAAAGAGATCTACAAATAAGACATATGTTCTTTTCTCAGTTCTAGGTAGCAGTAACTTGTTGACAAATTCAAAATTTAACTGATATTCGCCCTTAAGATACTTCTTAAGAACTCCAGAACACTTAAGATCTCTAAATTTTTTCGCCATCTGAACAAAATCCTTATATGACTTACAACCTTCCACTGACCTGCTCACTTTGCAGGGCACATCCAAAATGATGCCCAAAACTTCCTCACTTAAGTCAATGTCCACATCATGAACCCGTGTCCTGATACCTCCATATTGTAGGAGTTCCATTTTATAATAAAATTCACATACTTTAGGCTCATACAAGTATGGTACATGCAATTCAAACAAGTGATCCCAGTCCTGCAACGTTACACAATCTACTAGGTAACACATACCTGGTTTAGTTATTATATCAGGATAAAAAAACTCTTCCGTTCAACATATTCTGGGTTTTAAAGGCTTCAATTCTTTCCTCCCTAGTCAAGACCGTATCCCTTTCACCTTTTTTGACAGGGAGATTTGGTCCCTCTGTGGATTTGGACTTGGATGCAATCTTTTGTTCAACAGGATCCTCATTTGCTTCCTTCCTCTTGCTGGTTTTATTGATCTTTGAAACTTTATTTTTCTTCTCCTCTGTTTCTCTAGGTCTTTTAGCTACAACCCTTACAATGTCTTTTGATTCAATCTCACTTGACCCAACAACCATGCCCTCCTTTGATATATCTATAGGATCCACTATCTGAACATCCTTATGGATGGTAGTTTTCATCTTCCTTCTGTTGCAAAGCGTGTGGGATTTGTTCGCTTCCATTGCATCCCCCATTAGTTACTGTTGTGATCCTCGGGTAGTATACTTTAGAACAACCTTAGCAAAAGAGGATTCAACGAGCTTTCCCTTTCCTTTGTCATTACGTTTTCTTATGGGCTCACTGGGCACCTCTGATACTTGTACACCTTGTCAGCACCTGAGATTTCTTTTTCAACATTCACTTCTTTAGGGGCATTTTCTCTTCTCATTCATCTTTGTTTAAGTGAGAGGAGCTTCTTCATCTTCTTCAACCTCTTCCTGAACTAAGTCAATTTGTGACTCGATTTTAGGGGTTTTGTCAAACAAGGGTTCAGACCTGTTGAGGACTGGATCAGGTGATTTGCACTCAACTTCAGAGAAAGGAGGATGGATAACTCCCTTCAAAGTAGTTAAGCTTTGAACAACCCATTCCACTTCTGCAGCCAAAATGTTTGATTTAGTCCTTTTCCTTCAGGTAGATCACCATTGAACAACCTTTCAGACATTACTGAGGACACATGGCCAGGTTGTGAAGTAACATCTAACTCTAAGGCAGGCACATAATCAGAGGGTTTAACAACAGATTGTGCCTCAGAGTGATTTAAGGCACTTGAAGAAGAAATAATTAGAGTGGGTGAACAGGGAAGAACCTCAGTTGGTGAATAAAGATTAGAAAGGGTTTCTACCGTGGGAGACGCCAATACTTCTGTTTGAGGTGTTTTAGACTCGCCAGTTTCACCCATCCCACACATGAGTGGAATGAGAGGGATCTTCAAGAACGGTTAAGAACTGGAAAGAACTAGGGTTTTCAATTTCCGGGGAAATTAGATCCTTTGGAGGGGAGGATGTCTTAGACATTGTGAGAATAGAAAAGAGAATGGATATTCAAAAAAAGAGACCCCCCTTTTTTATGAACACAAGAGAGGATTTTTAGAAGGATTGTTTTGTGTTTTTTTAAGAAATAAGGGTTTCTGGGGTCTTTTAACACTTGAATCAGGTCCCTGAACAAAGGTGACCCTCGGACTTGAAATAAAAAGATGTTTCTATATAGAAAAAATAGATAGGTGACACGTGGCAAGTGACTGTTATGTAATAACTTAACATAGTGAGGTGATACTAACCTTGAGCAGGACCTGATCCGTTGCTTTAAATAGCCCTGATTAGTATGACTTAGTTTTCCCTCTAGATAGAGTGCCATGAGTGTGTACCTGCAATAAGTTACATTGGTGAGTTCCCACACAATTTTCAAAAACAAACAAGCATAGATACCTGCCCCTTGAGCATAATCAATGAGAGGGTCACTTTCATGGTTGTTGAGGGATCAATTCAGCTTGACCATCCCCAAACTCATCCTATTCTTGATGAAGTGTTCTTTGTTCAACGATGTGGTGAAGATGCCATCTATTTGATCTTTAGTCTTGTAGAATTTCATAACAACATTTCCTTTTTCAACATTATCTCTGAGAAAATGATGTCTCACATCAATGTGCTTAGTTATTTTATGTTGAACAAGATTTTTGGCCATATTTATCGCACTTGTGTTGTCACATATGAGTGGGATCGTATATGAGAGGACACCAAAGTCTTCAAGTTTTTTCTTGATCGACAGAAGTTGTGCATAACATGATGCATCAGCCACATACTCAACCTCAGCTGTAGACAAGGCCACCGAGTTTTGCTTCTTGGTTCCTTATGAGATTACTGATGATCCTATAAAGTGAGCCATTCTTGAGGTGCCTTTCTTATCAACCAGGTACCTGCATAGTCAGCGTCATCATAGCCAATCAGATCACAAGAATCTCCTGAAGGATAGAATAGGACCAGGTCTTGAGTTTCTTTTAGATATCTCAAAATGTGCTTCACTGCCTTCAAGTGAGATTCCTTTGGAGATGCCTGAAATTTTGCACAGTTTCCCACACTGAATACAATATCCGGTCTGCTTGCAGTCAAATAGAGAAGTGATCCAATGATTCACCTGTACATCGTCTTATTTACTTTAATACCTGCTTAATCACTGTCAAGTTTATGACTTATTACCATGGGGTGTCAATTTCTTTAGCATCCAGCATATTGAACTTCTTGAGAAGTTCCTTGATATACTTTTCTTGACAGATAAAAGTACCTTGAGTGGATAACTTGATTTGCAAGCCTAAGAAGAAGGTAAATTCGCCCATCATGGTCATTTCAAACTCACTTCCCATCAAGGAGGCAAAGTCATTGCACAATGATTCTGACGTAGCTCTAAAAGTTTTGTCATTAATATACACTTGTATAATGAGAAGTTCCTCCTCCCTTGATTTCAGAAATAAAGTGTTATCAATATTTCCTCTTTTGAATCCATTTTCAAGGAAAAACTTTGACAACCTCCCATACCACGCTCTTGGAGCTTGCTTCAGACCATATAGGGCTTTATCCAGCTTCAACATATGATTCGGCAGATCAACCCTGGAGGCTATTTAACATATACCTCTTCTTTCAGATACCCATTGAGAAATGAACTTTTGACATCCATCTAAAATAACTTGAACTCCATGTATGTGGCAAATGCAATTAAAATCCTTATAGCTTCCATTCTAGCAACTAGAGGAAAGGTTTCATCGTAATCGATCCCTTCCTTCCGATTATACCCCCGCACTACCAACCTTGACTTGTTTCTTGTAATAATTCCATGCTCGTCAAGCTAGTTTCTGTAGACCCACCTAGTCCTTATTATGGTTCTGTTTAATAGTCTAGGGACCAGGTGCCAGACTCGACTTCTCTCAAACTGATGAAGTTCCTCCTCCATTGAATTTACCCAATTTGTATCCTTTAGCAAATGTGGATATGAATGTTGAGAATGTAACTAAATTTCTTGTTTTTGATCTAGTGTGCATTCCAGAATCCAAAGGTGAAACAAGATTGTCCATGGGATGGGATGACTTATGTTTCCATCCTAATTTCCTTGCATCTTCTTTGTTAGGAGGTTCAACAACTAGTTCTCCATCTTCAGAGTTTTCTCCGTTGGTTTCCTCTTTGTCAACTGTATTTGAAGAGTTAAGCGGACCTGATCATTCTTCAGGATTTGCATTCTTTTCATCATTTGGATCAACCTTATGAGTGGTTTCCTGCACAAGACTGTCTCTCTAGATTTGCAACAGCTTTTCAAGTTCAACTTCATTTCTGTCTTCAAGATTGTTTATTCCACTAGATTCATCAAAAATGACATAAACCCTCTCCTCTATGCATATAGTTCTTTTATTGTAAACTATGTATGCTTTACTTGTTGAAGAGTATCCCACAAAAATTCCCTCATCACTTTTTGGATCAAACTTCCCAAGATCATCTTTACCATTGTTAAGAACAAAGCATTTTCATCCGAAAGCCTTAAGATAATTGAGTTTAGGATTTTTTTTGTTCAACAATTCATAAGGTGTCTTTTTTAGCACGGATCTGATGATGCACCTATTGGTTACATAACATGCCGTGTTCACTGCATTTGCCCATAATTTCTTTGCCAGATTTGAGTCAATAATCATGGTTCTTGGAATATTCACCATAGTTCTATTTTTCCTCTCAACTACCTAGTTTGATGAGGAGTTCTAGGAGCAGAAAAGTTGTGACTGATTCCATGTTCAGCACAAAAGCCTTTGATTTGAGTATTTTCAAACTCTGTACCATGGTCTGACCTGATCCCTACAATTTTACAATTAAGCTTTGTTTGAATTCTTTTTGAAAAAATCATCAACACTTCGGTTGTCTCATCTTTGGTTCATAGGAACATAGTACTTCTTTCCACCTCTACTCTGAATATTTACTGGACCACATGGATCCATATGAAGAAGTTCCAATGGATTGGTTGTACTTACGCCTTTCTGCTGTTTGAAAGAGGATATGGTTTGCTTTTCTTTTTCACATGCATCACAAAACTTATTATCTGTAAAATTCAATTTGGCAAAACCAAGGACCAGGTCTCCTGAGATAAGTTTATTCAGAAGTGATGCACTTACATGACCAAGCCTCCTGTGCCACAGATCAACGTTGTCGTTTTGAACACTGAGACATGTATGATTATCTCCTTTTATTGAGTCCAAGTCTGCTACATACATATTCTTGAGCCTCTTTGTAGTTAATATCACCTCTTGAGAGATGAGATTGGTAATAACACACTTGTTGGACAAAAATCTAACTTCATTTCCCTTATCACAGATCTAGGAAACACTGAGCAAATTATACTTCAAACCATTCACATAGTAAACATCATCTATGGAATGCTCCGCAGACTCTCCAATTTTTCCAATTCCAAGAATGTACCCTTTCTTACCATTGCCAAACGACACACCACCACCTTGGTGTGCTTCAAAAGATGAAGTGATGCGTTTCTCCAGTCGTATGCTTGGAGCATCCTCTATCCATGAACCAACGTTGACTGCTTCCTCCCTTCTGCTGATAAATAATCATTTTTAGATTAAGGAACCCACTTGAGATGAAGTTCCCAAACACTAGACAAGGGCTTGATAAGAAACTTTCTGGTCCAAGGAGGCAATTTTTTCTTATTGAATTGATAGGTATGACTAAGTGCCTTTTTTCTTTTAGTTTAGAGAACTTCTCCAAGTTCTCTTTGACTTTCCTCAGAGATTTACAAGTCCTTTTAAGATGTCCATTTCTACCACAATGAGTGCACAACAAGTTATCAAAGACAGACACATACTTGCTGTGAGGATTGCAAGAAGACTCTATCTTCCAACATCCTAAACCCTTCCCAATGTTGTTTCTCTGATTAGCTAGTTTTGTAAGGATCTTTGAAGAGTTAGTACATTTTAAAGATTTGTTCAATTCCTCCTTAGCTTGACCTAGATCTATTTCTAACTAAGAGTTTCTTTTTAGTGCAAAATCTAGTCTTAACTCAGATTTCTTTAAGTTTTCTTCCGGATCCAACTCAAAACCACTATGCTTATTTTTCCCATTTAGAGTGGTTTCTGAATTTTCCTTAAGTTGCAAATAATCAGTCTCCAGAGCCATCATTTGTAACATTCTGGAAACTAGTAAGCTAAACTAGAGAGTTCTAGAGCTTTACGTGAAGGCTTTAGAGTTCGTCGTGAGGGTTAGAATCGTAAAATGACTTTTTGTACTTAGAATGAGGGGTTTAGGGGTAAATCTTCAAGGTAAGACTCCCCAAGGACCAACTAAGGGGGTCCTTGAGGAGGACCCCAAAACAGTCCCTAAAACTGCCCAAAAGGGCCACCTACGGTTGGAACTCACGCCCCGTGGGAAGGGGTCGTGGGTCAAGACCCCATTTGAGGAGTTGCAGGCCACCATTTATGAAGGTGCAACACTCCCCGTAGACCCACCCATGGTCCGTGGGTCGGGGTCTCGTGGGTGGGAGCAACTTTGAGTTTTAAGTTTTTAAGTTTTGGGTTAGGGGAAGGTTCTAGAATTAATTAGTTATTAAGTAGGGTCATTTTATTAGTAATTAGACCACATATATAAACCTAATAGACCCCTAAACTAAATCAATTAAGTCATTCTTCTAAGACCCCAAAACAAACCCAATTCCTTCAAGAAATTCTCACTCTAGAAAGTGAAGAAGAAGAAGAGAAGAAAGCTAGGTCAAATTCTTCCATTATTGCAAGCTTTTGTGAGGGCTTTGAATCAAGGTATGTTAGCTTATTCGTCGATGGATTTTTCCATCCATATATCCCCCTAGATTTCCCTGAATTGTGAAGATAAACCCCAATTCTAGCTAGGGTTTCTTCCTACATTGTGGGTAATGTTGAGTATGATTCCAACTGAGTGGATAGTACTTGTTTATGATTGAATTAGTATTGAATTATGTTATTATGATGATATTATGTATTTTCCATGGTTAACCCTAGCCTAATTGATGAAATTGATATTATGTGGGTTTATGCCATGAAAGGTGAAATTGAGGATTCATAGGTGATCTTCTAGAATAGATGTTATGAGTAGTAATTGTTCAAGAATAGAAACATGTAAACATGAATTGAACTAGATTATGGTATACATGATGGATCTTGACTAGTAAAGTTGAAGTTGAAGTTGAACCTTTATGATGATTTATGAGTAGAATCACCTAATAATAAAACATGTGATTAGAATACCTTGAAATCTATGTATGAAGGATGATTGTAAGAAATAAAGCCTTGAGTATAAGGCTTGTAGTCACAAATGTTGATCACTAGGGTTTTGGAGAGTAAAGCCAATGTGATGAACTATTTATGTTAAGAATTTGAGATTAAAGTCTATATGAGAATAGAAGATTAAAGGATAGAATTATGGTGGAAGGCCTTTACTACCTAATCTACCTAATTAATGTATGAAGTGATAGAATCACTTAAGTCATGATGTTATCTATGTCTAATGTAGAATTCTAGATATGATATTATGCATGAATATGATATGATATGAAAGGTTCTCTCACATAGAATGATTCTAGGTTGAAAGTCTATTCTCACCTAAAATGAATCTAAGTCCTAGGACTATGAAGTGTGATGAGGCTTGTGGTGATTCCCCTAAAAGACCTTTACATGATAGGAATGTGAGGTGAGTTCCCTTATTTCTAATTAGTTAAACATGAGGTGATTACCCATGTCATGATATGGGGAGTGTGAGGTGATTACCCTTTATGTATGTATGACTCCCAAGGCAAGCAGTGATTACCCATTAGCCTTTACGTTGATCATGAAGGCGATTACCTATGATCCTTATGTGATGATGTGGAGGCGAATACCTACATTATCCCATTATATTGAACATAAAGATGAATACCTATGATTCATTGATATATATGACTAGAGGTGATTACCTTTGTCTTCATGATTCCATGATATGTGTGGCTTGAGGTGATTTCCCTTGTCCTTCATGATGAACTAAACATGTATGCCTTGAGGTGATTCCCCTTGCATTTATGAACATGAGCATGACTAGTTTGGATTGTAGCTTGGTAGACCCCTCCAATACATGCACGACTAGAGGTAATTCCCCTTGTCTTTATGATGTTAAGAGATGATAAATATGAATGAAGAACCTAAAGTGTCTAGCTTAGCATGGGTAGGATTATGGGGTCTTGTTCATGCATGGCACAAGCTTGCCTTAAGGTGACTCATGAAGTGTTTTTCTTATGTGATATATGCTTAGATATGATTGTGCTATAGTTGCCTTCCTTGTTATGTTACAATTGACTAAAGGTGAGAAATTCCCTTGGTTATGAGAATAAGCTAAAAATGAGATCCTAAGATGGTAAGTATGAATATGATGACCAAAGGGGATACTTAACATGTATGGGTTTATGGGATCCTATCCATGCATTGCACAAGTATACTGGGAGGTTACTTATGAAGTGGTTTCTTGTGATGTGAAGGTTTAAGTATTGACTATATATATGTAGTATGCCTTATGATGACTTATGCTCATATTATACCTATGTTGAAGATTATGCTCATGATTATGTTATAAATTCCTATGCTTATGACTTATGTCTTATATTGACTAACACTTTTGTTATGCTCTTATGATGTTATGCTAGCTAACATATTTAGTACATTTTGTACTAATGTATACTTTGCCTACATTCTTATCAAATGTAGGGTTCGGTGATTTGAGTTCTATTCTTGAGGATAGGTTTCTAAGGAGCAATGAGTGGAAGATTTGGTGAGTCCTCATAGCTTTGAGGACAAAGCCACTATTCCCTTTATGTCTTTTCTTTTATGTTTTGAGACTATTGTATGGGCTGTGTCCCAAAGGTTTTATTCAAAAGTTTAGTTTAGATGGTTTGAGACAAAGTGTAGTAAAGACTTCCGCTTGCTTTTATAAAAGACTTCGATTGTATGGATAAAGTTTTTAAAATTTCCGTACTTTTCTATTATCTTATGTTGTGATATGCTAAGGGCTTGTATGAGACCCCTTCAGGGTCAAGTACGCCATGTTGCTTCTAGGGTGTACCCCTGGGTCGTAACATCATTCTATCATTTATTTCATACATTTGGGATAGAAGAGTTATTTTTTCATCTTGACAAAAGTCTAAGTTCTCACTCAAGGCATTCTTTTCGAAAGTTAGTTTACCTACTGAATTAATCAGCACAACAACCAGTTTTCTTAACCTTTTGATGGAGTAAGTATCTATGTTACTTTTAAGGTTAAGAAGGGTTAGATGTCTTCATCACCCGACTTTACCATTAATGAAAAAGAAGAGTTGAAGATGTCTTCATCATCTTTGACCACCATCATGGAGATATCTTCAGGGTAATCTGATTCCTCAGAGTCACTAGAGGATTTCCCCATACAACATGGGCTTTCTTTACCATCTGATCAACAATTGCTTTTCTTCTTGCATTATCAGGACCTAGTCCCTACACTTTTCTCTATCTCCTTTGCCATAATCTTTTTACTTTAGCTTGTGATTTGGACATTCTCTCATGAAGCGTCCTAGCTTTCCGCACTTATGACAAAGATCATTTGCATTTGCAGATCGACTAGAGTTTCCTTTTCTCTGAAACCCTCCATGTTTTTTGACTATTTTCTGAAATCTTTTATTCAGGTGGGCCATCTCTTCATCATCTTCTAACAGTTCACTTGGGGAAACCTTCAGTGCCAGGGACTTGTCTTTCTTTCCTTCTCTTTTAGAAAGATCTTGTTGCTTGGTTAACTCATAAGTTTGAAGGTTCCAATCAACTCATCCATGGTGAGAGTTTTTAGGTCCCTAACTTCAGTGATAACGTTACCTTACTCTCCCACGTCTTCAGAAGGACTCGAAGGATATTTCGAACTTGATTTCTTGGATGTATAGGCTCACCAAGACAACAAAGCTCATTGGTAGTGGAAGTGAATCTGGTGTGCATCTCATGAATGGTCTCTCTTTCTTTCATGCTGAAGTTCTCACACTGAGTGGTAAGCATGTCATATTTTGATTCCTTCACTTGGATAGTTCCTTCGTGGGCTGTCTTCAAGCAATCCCATATTTCCTTAGTTGTTTCAGATGGTGAGATTATGTTGTATTAATCAACTCCAATCCCACAAACCAGTAGTTTCGTAGCCTTGTAATTTTTTATCAATTTTTTTCTATTAGTTTCATCATACTCCCTTCTGGTTTTAGAAACCACACGAGTCAGATCTCCTTCTTTAATATCCTTAGTAGGAACATAAGGACCATCAAGAATGATGTCCTAAAGTTCACTGTCATCTGCTATGATATAGTCATGCATTCTAGTCTTCCATCACCCATAGTACTGTCCATTAAAGCGAGGGGGATGTGTGGTGGACTGACCTTCTTCTAAGCTTGGTGGAGTAGCTATTTTGCATGATCCTTTCTTGATGTTAGTCAAATAGAAAGTTCAAGCTCTGATACCAATTGTTGAGATGTGCTAACTCATAATGTGCTATAGTATCAGGTGGAAGGTAGATTGGAGTGCAGTAAAAGAGATTACAAAGAACGGTAAAGGCAAAAAGTTTTTACGTGGAAACCTCCTTGCATAAGGGAGTAAAACATCTACCTGTACTCATAGGATTTCCAACTGTTTTCACTAATATCAAGCAATAGGTGAATATAAACTTCAAATACACTACACGAGATTAAACTCTTAATCTCACTACAAGTAATAACTTTATTACTTAACCGAGCAAAAGAAATGCCTCCATTGCCCACTATATTAACTAACTCTAATTAATACAAACTTCACTTATAAGACACACAATTAACTCTAATTGTGTTCCTGTATTTGGTACACAAAGAAAAGGCTTGATGCGTTTCTTTATAGATGAGAAACGAATCTTACAATTTCAACACATTACAAGCGTTTAGACAACAACACTTAGAAAATGCCCTTGATAGCTTTATCATGTCCCTTGTTGTGTGCGTGTTAAAACTTGAGTTCTTCAAAGAAAAATATCACACTTTTTGAATGAATAATCTTTGTTGTTTGTTGTATTGAATATATAAATGAACCAAGGATGCATCATCTATTTTACAAACAACCTCGTCCATTCTCATTGGAGGAGTACACTGTCCTTCTCACCTAACCCTAACAAGATAGCTTTACAGTTGTTCACCATTCAGACTTGGACAAGGGAGATTCTACCTAGGACCATGTCCCACCCCTTGTAAGAATCATCAACACATCGATACTACATTTCCCCCCTTTTTGATAATGACAAACAAACAACTTCTGCATGTATTATTCATTCATATCATTATCATTTCCCCTATCTCCGTTCCCTTGTTGCCATATTCTTCCTGTCACCAATACCCTCAACGCACATGTAATATATTCCCCCTTTTGACATCATTGAAAAGATAAAATAGTAAACATATGCAAGATGTTCAACAAATGTTAGGGAACCCATAGCCATAAACAATATAGTATCAACAAATAGGCAAAACAGAGAAGGAAAAGACATAACATAACAGGGCATTTCATTAGGATACGACAATTATCACAAAACTCTCTGTTATGAGTACTATAGAATGAAGAACACAATGCCATCGGAAAACAAAAACATAGAGGAATGCTTTATAGGACGGGGGAGGACGGGGAGGAAATATTTTCACAGTACCTTTACCATTAGACAAAATCTTTAACTTATGCCAAGATGTGTCAATATATATAAAACCAAAATTTAACCACTATATACAATGTAATTTTTCGACGAAAGGGTGTCGCTTGACACCCCTTGGCTAAGGGTGGGAGCGCACTTGTATTAGGTGGTTCAATGGATAAAAATAATATTTTCTTCGTCTCATATTAGTTGATTATCTTATTAAAAATAATTGTCCCATATTAGTTGTCCACCTTCCTAAATCAAGAAAATATTAGTTATAATATTCTTATATTACCCTTGTAATTATTTTTTTTGGAAAGTCTTCACATTTGTTTGTAAAATTTCTAAGAAGTTTTTTAAAGGATGAATTAGTAAAAATTATCTTCTTATTTATGATTTCTTAATATACCTGTAAAACGTTATATTATTTTTTCTATTATGAAGAGTATGTACTTAAAACTTACTATTAATAACGACTAAATATTTTCTTTCCTGTTTATCAGCTTATCTAGTTTTAGTTTTTTTCCAGTTTCTAGAATTATAGTTTATCTCAATCACTTTATTAATTCTATTTTATCTACATAGTTAATATGTATAGACTTGGTATATATTAGGACTCTCTGTATCAGTTGAGTATAACTTGTATATACCGCACTACACAAGCTAATAGATAATCGATTCATTCTCTTATATCGCTTTACTATTTATGGTATCAGAGCATATCTAAGTCTCATGAGTACATTCTCTTCTCCTATAACTCATGCTTTCATCAACTGCATGGCCCCCAACGTTTCCGTAATCAATTCTTATTCTAACAACAATGCCATGATTGTTCAGTTCAATCCTATCAAACAATTTCCCATTAAATTAGCTGGCAACCATAACTTCTCTCTGTTGAAAGCTCAAGTATCAATGTATATGCGTGGTCACAATCTCTATGGCCATCTAGATGGATCCATTCTTGTCTCCCCTTAGACGACTTCTCAAAATAATCAGGATGTCAAAAATCCTGCATTTCTTATTTGGTTTTGTCAAGATCAGTTAATCCAAAATGCTATCTTAGCCTCCGTTGAACCAACTCTTGATGCCACTGTCAAAGCCGCCTGGGATGCTCTCGCATTGCATATGCAAACAAGTCTCAAACAAGAATCTTTAGTTCGAGTGACCAATTGGCCCGTGTTACTAAAGAAACTCATCCTGTTGTTTATTATCTCCATCAAGTTAGATCACCGTGTGTGAATTTGCAACTTTTGGAGCACCAATATCTAATCCAGAACTCATCGTTAAAGTTCTCAATGGACTTGAATCAAAATTTCACAAATTTCTGCCGCTATCCGTGCAAGAAATTCCACAATCTCTTACAAAGAATTTTATGGAAAGCTGCTTGACTATGAGCTTTTTATCAAGCATGATGAGGCTAGGAAACCACAACCGCCTACAATCACTGCTGCCATAGCTCAATGAACATCTACAATTCCTCCTCAGAACAATGCCAATAACAACAATAGGCGTCAAGGTAACAATGCTTCCAACAATCAATCCTGGTGTTCATAGCCATGGCGTCCAAGAAGAAATCAATCGTAACCATATAACAATATTCGTTGCCAACTTTGTGATCGTCCTGGTCACTCAGCCAAAGTTTGTCGTTCTCAGTTGCACAACCATATGCAAGCCCGCCCCACCACGCCCTGCCCTATCCCAATTGCCATCCTTACTTATAAGTTACATGTTAAGCAAGGCGATTTTTGTTATAAAAAAATTGTTTGTTAGACATGAAAATCTAGACCTTTGAGTAATCTTTATTTATGAATTAAAGACCATGCACTTAAAATACCAAGTTCAAGTTAATTAGTTAATTTCAGTTTCTACAGTATGTAATCTTCTTATAAATACAATTCTAATCCTTAGGAAATCACAATAACTTAGTTAAAGTTTCTTCTTATTTTTTTTCATGTCACAAAGTTGTATTCTAGGAGACTATAGTTATTTCACATTTTCAAATCATTTAGGGAAAAACAAAATGTTTGTTTCAGATTATTAAATGTATTTTGAAGCAGTAAATGATTTTGTGTGTGTTCAAATGCATCGTGTTGTAATTAGTCTCGTGAATTGCTTTATTTTTTATTATAAAAAATGAAATGTAGTATACCGTTTTAGCATTATCTACTTACTTTATATACATCATTGGAGATTAATCGTCCTCTCTAACTTTTTATTTCCTATCTTTTGTTTGCATGAACACCAAAATAAAAGAGTCTCGTGTTAATACTCGACGTCGCGGTAAGATATGACATCACTCTTTCACTCACATATCTCTTGCCTCCTTGCTCTTCCAAGAAGAAAATAAGTGGGAGGGCAAGAGGAATTCTAGAACCCCACATTTACTTCATCACTCATTTCCTTCTTTCTCTTAAAAGAACATCCAAATCATTAGGGAGAAAAAAAGAACAACTACTTTATATTTTTCTTATTATCTTGTGATTAGTTAAATTATTATATCCTTTTTATTTTTGTGATTGCTTATTCAATTCAAGATAATTGGTTGTATATTTGGACTAAAGGGGTAATGGGGATGTTAAGTTCAATGAATTTTTTATTTTATTTTTGTGGGAATAAATCTTCTTTCCAAACTCATAATCTAATTTATGTAATGTATTGATCAATATATCTCATGCAATATCTATATATTTAAAGATAAAATAGAAATAAAATAACAAAATTATAAATCTCCATATAAATAAATAATAAACAACAAAAGTCTAAACAATGCATCCTCATAATCGGAAAGTCGTCATACTAAAACTCTAACCTAAAATTCCCCCCTATATAATTCCCCTTCACTTCACATCCGAAGTTTCAGAAGACTACTGTTCAAGATTTCACTCGAGTTTCTTGGTTTTGCTTCTCGTATTAGAAATCAAGGGTCGTGAAAAGCTCTCGTGGCTTGTTGTCTCAATTCCCTGCCCTCTAAAAGGTAATACTCATTTCATTTTATGAATCTCTTGTTCCTAATCTGTTGACATGTTTAATTCTCAACTGCATGAATCATTTAAGTGTGTGGATGTTTGAAATGTATTTCGAACTGATTTTGCGACCTTAATTTGTCACTGTTCTTATTTTCTGGCCTTCATAGCTGCATCATATTTGGTTTCAAACTCTTCTGTTTATATTAGTTTGTTTTAGATTATTTCAGTTCTTGTTTTCTTTCGAAATCGTTACCTGCTCCTCTCTTCTGATTGATCTGCCTTCAGCTTTCTATCTTGTCGTTATAAAATCGTATAAGGAGCCGCTTGGATTGAATGGTTTTGTGGTTTAAGTGAATGATAAGCCTAGAAGTTAGTTGTTGCTTTCTTTACTGGAGGAATCATGCAATTAGATTGGTTGTTTACCTCTGATATAGTCTGTGTTTAAGTGTCGTTATTCGAATGAGGTGCTTAGCCTTTCTTTCTGGTGATCTATATAATATATGGCGTATTAGATGTTAGTCGTTAAATTCGTTGACTTGATATACCCGTCTTGTTTTGCTCACAATGAACAAATGTTCGTTTGGTTGTGATTTTGAGTACACTGGTTGTACAATTTGTTTCTTCATTGTTTATTCTTAATTTTGGTTGTCTTCTCTTTCGTTTTTGATTCATTGTTATAGATTCTCATCTATGTTAGCTTAATCCTATAGGGTTGATTTCTGTTCTCGTATAATTTGAATGCTATCCATGTCTATTTTGACTTTAACTCATGATATCTATCACTCCCCGAGGCTAGCCCAGGATGCGGACACGGGACCTAGGATCACGAGTGACCCCAAGCTAACCCTGCTGGCATATCATAAGCGTACTAAATAAACTGAACTAAGGAAATACTGTAGCGGAAGCTAAATCATCATGTAAACTGAAATGATGAGGAATACCCATAAACTATCTGAATATGTAAAAACTGAGACAATTTAACAACAACTGAAATGTCAAACTCAAATACTAAAGCTGAATCTAATTATGTCTGAAATAAAGCCTCTACTGACTAGAAATGCTGGTACATATCCCAGCTAGATCTAGAAAAACTAAAACTAAAGACTAAAAGCAAAGGAAACATGTCTGTCGTCCTCAGAAAATGAGGACTCACTGCTACTACTATTGAGCTGAAGATCGGGAACCGATCTAGGTATGATCTGGAAGTTGATAACCTGAACCTACATTACGAGAAGATGTAGCGCAGATTATGCATCAGTACTTGAAGGGTACTAAGCATGCATGATAAAATAAATCTGAACCATAAACATAACTAAACCAAAGCATATATCTGAGCAATGATAAGAGATAAATATGATATTATACTTAGAATACTGAATACAATGACCAATTTTATGACATGCTGAGATTGAAATCTGACTGTAACTGATAACATTGTCAATGCAATAGAATCTGACTGTAATTGATAACATGGTCAATGGAATAGAATCTGACTGTAAGGGAGCTACTATTAACTAACATAAAACAACATGAGCAAAATGTGGAGTCTGATGTATATGCCCCATCGAGAGGACCCAATATACCCTGCCAGAGGTATAGAGGCATGACTGACGTGATCACTAAAATGATGCCCATAGAGGGGACTTACAACCTACGGGGCACGTAGTTTTGGGACTTGAGGGTGACTGACCCTAGTCCACTCGGTATTAAGCTACTCCCAATTAATTATGTAAATAACACATTATGACTGAATTTCTACAATACTGGATAGCTCAAAATACTGACATGCAAATTTGAGAATGCAACATTAATGTACTGATAATGAAACATTCATAACTGGAGCATGTATAACTGAATATACTGACCTAGCAAGTGTAATTCATGAACTAAACGAATCTACACCAATAGGGTTCTGAATTTCATGCAAGAACTTAAGCAAGAACATGATAATCTGATTTGGATCATTCAAACAACTAAAACCCAACATTCTCTAACATTCAAGAAACCCTAGGTCTAGATAATATCAAGGGAATCAAGAATCTGGCTAAAATCTAGGGACTAAATACGCGAAAGGAACCCACTAATGAAATCCCACATACATGGTGACGAAATTCACGGAGAAATCTTTCAATTTTGGGGCTGGAACTGATGAAAATTCATTGCGTTCTTGAACTAGGGCTGCTCGACTTTCTCCTCTTATTTTCTCTAAGTTTGATGAATTTTTGGTGAAGAATTGATTAGGTTAGGTTCTAATTGTTTTATTAGGCTAAAATTGACCAAAACTACGAAGTTTAGGGGTCCAACGCATGAAGAAAAAACCAAACGACCCCTGACTTAAAATCTACTGAAGCCACCTATGGACTGATCGACGGTCCGTGGAATGATCCACGACCCATCTTGTTAGTCCGTCGATCAACTTCAGATGATGGGTTCTGGGGGTCCTGAGGGTCTCGACCTACGGACTGATCTATGATCCGTGGGCTGATCCACGATCCGTCCTATCAGTCCGTCGATCGACTTCAGAGGATGGGTTATGAGGGGTCGACTTACGAACTGATCAACGATCCATGGACTGATCCGCGATGTGTCCTGTCAGTCTATCAATTGACTTTATAGGATGGGTTCTGAGGGGTCCTGAGGGTCTCAACCTACGAAAATTGACTTGTTAAAGTTTGTCCCGTAACTTGACTTGTAACCTTGCTGTCAGGTTGTCTTATCCTTTAAATTGAGGCTGAATTAGTTTACATTTTGTTGTTGGTCCATGGAGGAAGCAACACTGTAAGTAGGAGATATTTCAACTCTTCACACTAGGTCTAGCTTTCCTCAATCAAAGAAGCAAAATTCTAATCCTTTGGACTTCACCAGTAAGAGGAAGCAAATGTCTGTTATTATTCAGCATGAAACTGGCCAAATTCTTCCCTTGCTTGTGTTATTTGTTAAGTTTATTGTGGCCTCCTATGACTACTTGTCTTGTTTAAATTTTAAAGTAAATGTTGTCTATTTGAATTAATTAGCATTATCTATGATAGATTAACAAAGAAAATGTCTGAAGTTCTATATATTTGTATTTCAGGTTCTTTGCCTCAAGTTCGGACAAAAAATGGATGAGTATCACCCATATATAACGTTGTGCTTAAGGTGGCTTCAAGAGAGCCAAGAAACTAGTAACATGATAGAAGAGGAAATGTCGTTGGAAAGTTGGGAGGGGCGAAAAGGTTTGTTGTTTCTGCAAGTTTGACATTTAGTGTATTGACATATGGCTTCAAATGTACATCATAAATTGAAATAGACTAGTTGGTTTTCTTTCAAGTGAAGGGTTCAAGAGAAGAAAAAGGATAAAAAGGATAAAAAGAAAATATGTGAGAGGATAATGTGATGAGTAATATTGGCCAATAGAATGCACTGAAGCTCACCAATGGAATGAACATGAAAATATGTCATAATGCTATGCATAATGCTATACATGAAATAAATATCTTATAATAATTCAAGGATATAATTGGAAAGAAGCTTCTTGTAGAGTTTTAAACCATGCATACACAAGATTAGATGAGAAATAATGAACCAAACACTTGATAAAAATAATCCCTACATTATCAATCTTTCTACCAAATGACCCGTAAAAGTACTAGCGAATGGATAATATTTGAATGATTTGAGCTCATGTAATTTAAGAGGTGAAAAAATTTATTTAGTAGTTTTAGACAACCTGCTTGCGAAGAGGTCTCCTCCTTCTATCAAGTTACCTTGTATAATAAGTTGGCATACTGATTCGCTATTACAAAGAGTTTGATATTCTTTTTGTAAAATAACTATGGTGTCCGGCCAGCTTGCACACACTCTATCTAATTTCCAAGGGATACCTCCCACCAGCAACATGGACTGTGTAACTCTATCCACCAAGGCTAGCTAGGACAGATGAAAAGAAATCACCTAGTGGTTTCGTCTCTTGAACCCGAGACCTTATAGTTATCACCCATTTCATTATCCTCTAAGCTACACCCTTGCGTGCAAAATGGAGCATGATATTCTTAAGTGTGATAGTTGTAATTTGTAATAGCCTATATTCTTATAATCATGTGTGCTTTGACCTTTATCAAGTTGATTAATGTGTTACATAATCAAGGGAGACAAAAAAATAGGAGGTTGAGGAATAAAATACGTACACGAGGGAATGCAACTATTAAAGTAAGTTTATGTACACGAGGGAATACTTAATTGGTTTTGATTTTAGTAAATTTTGATTGTGTTCTTAGAGATAATGAGTAGCTAAATTTCATAACTAGGGTTGTGGGGATCATGATGACTTATTAAAGTAAGTTTATGTACAAAGTGATTCTTGAATGATTTTTATGCATGCATTGTTAATCATATCGTTTTGAATGCTTTTTAACGGTGGCCAACGTTAGAACTCCTCTCATTCCTACTTGTCGAACCAAGGAAGTAATGAATGAGAAAAGGATTAAACAACAGAGATTTAGACGCGTTTAGCCGTTATCTAATAGCCTGACCCTAATAATGCAAAGGCTAAAAGTTACCATGTCAAATATTAGAAAAACTATGTTGTTAAAATATCTTACTCTTCAATACCAAACATCACATAATTACTATTCTTGTAATTAGTTGCCATTCTTGTAATTAGCATGTAAAAGAAGGGCAATTTAGTAAAAGGTGGCAAAATATGACCGTTGGGAGCGATCGTCCCTGTATATTTACTTTCGTTGTTCTTATAACTCCAAAACTAGGACAAAAAAACACAAAATAGTTTTGAGAAATCATCCAACATACTGAGAAGAAAGCTTAATAATCTTGTGTGCAAATTTTTCGAAGAAGGCTGTAAATTTCTCTATTTTGTGAGTTTCTTGTGTTCTTCTGCTATCTATCGTCCTGATTTTAATCCCTGAGAAAAATTATATTTTTTTCCGTCTAACTGCTATGGAACTATGTTCAATTCTCGAATCTTGTACATTTGGGTTTCTTCTATTTTAGGGTTCAAGTTGAAAAGAGAATTTAAATTCCATTTTTGGTTCTTCATATGGAGTTATTCTAGGGTTTTTCTTTGTTAGATTAAAGAGAACTGTAGTGATCTGATCTTGATACAAACCTTACGTACTTAAGTAATATAATAACCATAACCCAGCAACTCTAGCAGTTGAATCTCCTTTCTTTCTGGATGGATGGAGAACCTGGGCGGAAGATGGTGTTTTCTTTTGGATTTTATTGGCTGAGTGATATCCCCAAAAAAGTTTTATTGGCTGAGTGATCTATACTGTTTATAGGTGTATTTGTTGGCTGTTGACAACTTGTCTCCCCTATTTTACCAATGCTTTTTCGAGATACATGCATAATCTGTATAAATTCAAAGTTCAGAATTGTGTAAAGGATTCCTTTTCCAGATCTCTTTAAGACCTTGTTCCTTTTGAATATCTCATAGGGTAAATTGTTTGAACTTTGCAGATACAAACACTGGGGACAAGCATCTCCATGGTTAGGTGGAATTAATCCTCTAGACCAAGAAATGCCAATAGACGGGGATGATGGATTTCTCCCTATATCTCATAGGGTAAATTGTTTGAACTTTGCAGATACAAACACTGGGGACAAGCATCTCCATGGTTAGGTGGAATTAATCCTCTAGACCAAGAAATGCCAATAGACGGGGATGATGGATTTCTCCCTACATCTGGCAAAGACTTGGTACGTTTGATGTTGTCCATCATAATGATATGAGAAATTTAAATTTGCGCCCTCTTACACTAAACTATTTTTCTAGAAACTAGAAGTAGTCAATTCCAGTCGGAAGTATAGTGTTTGTGTTCTAGTTTGTGCTCCGTCAAATTCTGCGCTCGACGAGATTGTGTTGCGCATTCTAAACACCGGTACGCTCTTTTTTATGTACATATTTCTTCTCACACAAGTTGTTGTGGTGTGGCTATGATGAATATCATTACCTGATTGTTGAATTTACAAAATTATAGGATACTTCTCTGCTCCTTTTGTGCTTTTACAACATGAAATTTCTATTATTCTGAAAATTGCCTGAAGAAGATCCGTTCACTGATCTTATATCAGTCACTTTGAAGCTTTTAGTATCTGTTCCACTTGTGAATGAAATAGATATAACGTACAACAATGTGATAACTAAGTCGATGAGTGCTATGAGAAATTACCTGATTGTTGAATTTACAAAATTATAGGATACTTCTCTGCTCCTTTTGTGCTTTTACAACATGAAATTTCTATTATTCTGAAAATTGCCTGAA
>JAJONQ010002074.1:0-24816 GCA_036250385.1 Solanum microdontum | reverse complement strand
AACTAGCTCTTACACCCTGATGGTTTCCCACTTCAGACCCACTAGTGTGGGGAACATATTGATTCGAGACAGGTTCTCCAACCTCTTCTAGTGCATGATTTTGGGGAACAGAGGTACCCGAACCTTCACGAGCAGCTTCCATAGGCCGGACAAAAGAAGAGGCCATAACTTAATTCCTTCAAAAGGGAAAATCACATTGCATTAGGGACATGTACATGATGCATGTGCACTCTACATGAGATAAAAAATATTTTAAACCATGTAAGTGAAAAAATAATCCAAATAAAACCTTTTTCGATTGCGAACAAGTATATAAGTAATTCACAGCAAAAGTCCAAGAACCACAAACCTAGGCTTTGATACCAAAAGTTGTAACGACCCTTCCAGAATAATATTAGCCAATAATAATATAAGCGAATAACTCATGAGATTTTTGCATATATATAGATTTTCCTCACACTAGTAAAAATGATATAAAAAGAATATTACCAACTTTCGAGTACCCAAACTAGGTGGTTCATGCTTCACACAATCATTCAAAATTAGTGGTAAATTTAACATTTTACAAGACTTCGGCTTACACACCCCAAAATTACAAAACATAGAGTCATACTTCTATTACAACCCATGGTGACATGATCACATTAGTCCTCAAAATTTCATGTAAGTATACACCACATAGATCATGTACAAGTCCCAAGGTTTATACAAAATATAGATGCCTATATGCAATTGTGATCTTCCATCACTAATGGCCAGCTTCATGCCTGCTCTTGATCATTCCCTACGATAGAAACAACTATCGCTAAGCATATAGCTTAGTCGTGCAAAAATATAGGTTCGGAGCCATTAGATTCACCAAGTTAACTTTCTCAAGTCATGGGCAAAATACTCGAACATAATAAATAAATCAAGTAAACAATATATATAGAGTATCAAGTGCGATATTTAAAGTTCCAAATGTCAAGAACGCTCATAGCACAAATTTCCATGATATTCATTAACAAGGCTCGCCCAGTATGTACATCATGTCTTCACACCAATCACAATCAAGTATCAAGAAGAGCTGATGCCCTGTATCAAGAAGTGTCAAAGCCCAATAATCAAGAGAACCAAGAACCACATTAAAAATGGCTTTCTAGTTTGTACTTAAAATGGACAACTTCCATTCTTAAGACGGTCTAAAAATCCAGAGTCAAGATGGCAAATGATCCGAATCAAGTGGCATGCCAATAGTGATAGTCACAGCCACAAGAAGGACAAGGTCCCAACAAGAGTGTCAAGTGATCAAACAATCTGTAGAAGTGGGCGAGTTACACAAGCGTCTTTAACATCTTAAAGGATACCAACACGACAATGCAAAGTGACAAGAGGTAACCAAGGTACCAAGATCAACCTTCAGATATACCAACAATTAAAATAATACAAATACAAGTTTATACACAAACCTCAGTGCTATAGCAAAGATACAATCCAACACAATTTCAATAGTTCAAACCGTGGACCTGCCAATGTATCAAGGTCTTCAACCTGTTCACAAGTATATACAACCTTTAAAATACAATTAAATAACTTCTTAATCATTAGAAGCTCAATAATATTGATGTAAAACAGGATTATCATCACAAGTAAGATTAGCCTGTACAAACACAACTATGCTCCCAAAACAGTGATTCTGGCCAACCAAGTACCTCATGTCACAACTTAGATTTGGAATGGAAAATGGAAAAACTAGACTTTATAGCCTTCATTAAAGATGTAGCTACATCTCTTAAGGTTGAAACAAGCAAAAATATGTGCAAAATATATTTTGTACAACAAGATATAGTCAAACCACTTACAGTTGTTCATAGAGGTTTTGAAATTCCAAAATCTGGACAGAACTTGTCCTATGTTGCGTCCAATATTTCAAATCAATAACAGCTAAATCAGAGATTTATATAAACATAAGAGTTGTAGGTTTACGAATTAGCTTTCCAAATAATATTTATTCACTGTAAACTAAGTTCTAGAGCGAGATATATCCATAAAACACCAAACACTACCCAGCTCAGAAACAGATTTGTCACTTACTAACAAGAAATGTGTGTTCTTGAATTCCAGCCAAAAGGGCCAAGTTTTTCTTGTTTAATTTTGAAGAAGAAATGATTAAAGAAGGCTCTAAGGTTTTTAGACTTGGAAAAAACGAATTAACTCAAGGAGGTGAAAATATATATAGTCACACAAGTGATAAAGTGATGTTTATCACTTGTACATCTGTCTCCAAAAAGGACTGCCTAAATAGTTGTGTGCTGCCCAAAATGTATACGTATACACCTATATATATATCCCTCATTTCCTTTGAAAGTTATAGATAATTCTAACTAGAATATTACGAAAATACCCTAATACAATACCTTAAATTTCGATCACAATTTTTGTTAAGCAAGTTAGCAATTATCACAACATTTCAAGTTCCCAAAATTAGATTAAAACATATTCTAGTAATTAAGCATCTGTAAATCGACATGTGACTCTTGGTTAGTATTTAGGGTTGTTACAATTCTCTCCCCCTTAAAGACTTTCGTCTCGAAATTTACCTTACACTAGCCCGGGAACAAGTGCGGATACTGGGTCCTCATGTTTACTTCACTTTTCCAGGTAGCTTCCTTTCCAGAATGGTTCCTCCAAAGAACCTTTATTAAGGGAATTTTCTTGTTTCTAAGTTGCTTTAATTCTCGAGCTTCAATCCGGATAGGTACTTCATTATACGTCAAGTCAAGATTAACCTCAATAGATTCAACTGGAAGAACATGCGATGGATTAGAACGATATCTTCTGAGCATAGAAACATGAAAGACGTTGTGGATCTTCTCCAACTCCGGTGGAAAAGTTAATTTATATGCAACTGTTCCTATCCTTTCAAGTATCTCATAAGGTCCAACGAATCGGGGACTAAGTTTTCCTTTTTGGCCAAATCTCATAATTTTTTTCCATGGAGACACCTTTAATAATACTTTATCTCCCACTTGATATTCAATGTCACGCCTTTTAAGATCAGCGTTGGACTTTTGTCGATCCGAAGAAATCTTTAGACGATCCTTGATAATTTTTACCTTGTCCTCTGTTTATTGCACAATTTCAGGACCAACAAGCTCAGTTTCACCAACTTCCCTCCAACAAAGAGGGGTCGGGCATTTCCTTCTGTAAAGAGCTTCATAGGGAGGAATTCCAATACTCGATTGGTAGCTATTATTATAAGCAAATTCTATCAAAGCCAAGTGTTTGTCCCAACTACCCTCAAACTCCATAATATAAGCTCGAAGCATATCCTCCAAAATTTGTATCACTCTTTCCGACAATCCATCTGTTTGAGGATGGAACGAAGTGCTAAATTTCAGCTTAGTACCCAAAGCTTCCGGCAAGCTACCCCAAAATCTAGATGTAAACCTTGGGTCTCGGTCAGATACAATAGGCATAGGGATACCATGTAGTATTACAATCTCATTAATGTACAATTCAACTAAACGCTCAAGTGAGTAATCCATCCTGATTGCTAAGAAGTGAGCACTCTTGGTTAACCTGTCCACAATCACCCATATTGCATCATGATTTCTCTGAGTGCGAGGAAGTCCAGAAACAAAGTCCATAGTCATTCTCTCCCATTTCTATTCCGGCATCGACAAGGGTTGTAGTAAACCAACTGGGACTTGATGTTCTGCCTTTACTTGTTGATAAACGAAACATTTGGAAATGAACTCCACAATGTCTCTCTTCATACCATTCCATCAATAATGTTCCTTGATGGTCTGGTACATCTTTGTACCTTCAGGATGCATTGCATATGGTGAAGTATGTGCTTTATTCAGTATTTTTCTCCTCAAGTTGTCATCATTAGGGACGCATAACCTGTTCTGATAAAATAAGACACCATCCTCTGTTAATGTAAAATCCAGCTTTTCCCCATTTTGAACTTCTCTAGTCAATTTTACAAGTTTCTCATCTATGTTTTGTGCTTCTTTCACCTGTTCAAGTAATATTGGCTTTACTTGCAAATTAGCAATAACTGAACCATTTGAATCAGGTGTAAACCAAACATTCATGGCTCTTAACTCAAAGAGCAAGGGTACATGACTCAAAGAAATGCTTGCAAAGGATTTTCGACTTAAGGCATCTGCAACCACATTGGCTTTACCTGGATGATAGTCAATCGTGCAGTCATAATCCATGATGAGTTCAAGCCATCTACGTTGTCGAAGGTTTAGCTCCTTCTGAGTACCCAAGTACTTTAAGCTCTTGTGATTAGTGAATATATGACATTTCTCTCCATACAAATAATGCCACCATATTTTTAAAGTAAACACTACAGCAACAAGTTCAAGATAATGGGTAGGATAATTCAATTTTTGCGGTTTAAATTTTCGAGAGGCATAAGAAATAACCTTCCCTTGTTGCATCAAAAAGCATCCTAGACCATCGTGAGAAGCATCAATGTATACTACCTACTCTTTCCCTATAATTGGTAGAGTAAGTATAGGCGCTTGAGTCAACAAGGATTTGAGAGTTTCAAAGCTCTCTTGGCATTTGCCATCCCAAATAAACTTTACTTCCTTCTGCAAGAGCTTAGTCAAAGGAGAGGCGATAATGGAAAAGCCTTTCACAAATCTTCTGTAATATCCTACTAAGCCTAAGAAACTTATTACCTCGGTTGGACTTTCGGGAGGTCTCCATTCAACAACTGCTTGTATCATACTAGGATACACCTTCACTCCTTCGACTGATACAACATGTCCCAGAAACGTCACTTCATCAAGCCAAAATTCACACTTGGAAAGTTTAGCATAAAGTTCCTTCTCCTTCAAAATTTCCAAAATAATCTGGAGGTGTTTATCATGGTCTTCACTATTTCTGGAAAATAATCTTGAGATAACTTTAGCACCCTTCAGTTGGTCAAACAAATCATCGATCCTCAGTAGTGGATATCTATTCTTGATTGTTATTCTGTTCAATTGTCTATTATCAATACAAAGCTTAAGAGTGCCATTTTTCTTCATTACGAATAAAACAGAGGCTCCCCAAGGAGAAACACTAGGTCGAATAAAACCTTTCTCAAGAAGTTCTTGCAATTGAGATTTCAATTCCCTTAATTCTGCTGGAGCCATTCTATAAGGAGTGATAGAAATAGAGGTAGATCCTGAAATAAGCTCGATTGGAAATTCAACCTCTCTTTCCGGGGGCATTCCAGGAAGGTTTTCTGGGAAGACTTCTGGAAAATCACATACAACAGGTATGTCCTTGATACAAGGACTTTTCAACTATGTATCAACTATGTGAGCAAGGTATGCCCTACAACCTTGACGCATCAACTTTCTTTCCAAGGCCGCAGAAATAATACTAGATGTCAATGATCTTTCACCTTGTACAATAATGTGTGAAATTGTCGGATCTTGAAAGGTCACATGCTTTGACCTACAATCTACCACTGCATGATATTTATGAAGCCAATCCATCCCGATAATAGCATCAAAATCCTTGAAGGGTATTTCAATCAAATCAGCAGGGAGGACTAGGTTTTGAATCACGAAGGGACAATCACGATAAATTCGATTACACACAACCTGATAACCCAAAGGACTTTCAATCCTCACATCATAATTAAGCCTCATAGATTTCACATTTTCAGGAAGAACAAGTGATGAACAAATATAGGAATGTGTAGAACTAGGATCAAACAGTGTAAACACAGATAACCCAAATAAGTGAAATTTACCGACAACCACGTCTTGTCCATCCTGCTCATCCCTCTACCTCATAGCATAAGCGCGTGCAGTAGTCCTTTGTCCAGTAGCTTTATTAGCTCCACATGTACCTGCTGCTTGGGTGTTTTTAGGTCTTCCACCTCTATTAGTTTGAGGAGGATTAATAGAAGACTTATGAACTGAGCCTTCGGTTCTCAAGGAAAGAGCATTATTAGGATTAGGACATTCCTTCACTTTTTATCAAATCTCCCACAATTGAAACATGCACCAGAAGCTCTCCTGTAAGTACCATAATGATTCTTTCCACATTGCAGACAAGTGGGAACACGAGGCTTGCTTTGGCCATAAGTTGGAGTGCTAGCTGTAGAAAAATCTGATCAACACTTGCCTTAGAATTATCAAACCTTCCCCTTTTCGAAGGACCCCCAAAATCTGGTCAAGGCTTTTGGAATTTGTTTTCGTTTCTACTAGATTCTTCTTTGTCAAGTCGCTCCTAAGTAAAAGCAGTAGACACTAGCTTACAAAACTTCTCATGTTGCAGGATCGCCACATTCCTTCTAATGGAATCATTTAAACCATCTTCAAATTTCCTCCATTGTCCTTTTCTTCTTTAATAATACCTCCAGCATAACGAAAGAGTCTTAGAAACTTCTGTTGGTACTCAGCAATAGACATACCGTGCTGCCTTAAATTAAAAAAACTCATTTCTCTTTGCACCACAATAAGCAGGTGGGACATACTTCATACGAAGTTCCCTAAGAAAATCATCCCAAGTAAGAACAGGAGGTTTTACCTTGGCATTTGGAACACTTACCCACCAATCGTAAGCATCCTTTTGTAATAATGAAATAGCATATTTAAATTTGGCAACATCTCAACACTCAAACTGCTCAAATACCCTCTCCATGCGCTCCAGCAATTGTTCAGCATTCGTGGGATCAACGGTGCCTTCAAACTCCACTCCACCCATTTTCCTCATTTTATCAAAGTTAATCACGTTGGGATCATGCATCGCTTCAGCCATGTGGTGGAAGAATTCAGCCATTTGTTGAAAAGGAGGATTCATGGCTTGAGTACTACGACTCATATGAGGACGTGAACTAGCTCTTACACTCTGATGGTTTCCCACTTCAAACCCACTAGTGTGGGGAACATATTGATTCGAGACAGGTTCTCCAACCTCTTCTAATGCATGAGGTTGGGGAACAGAGGTACCCCGAACCTTCACGAGCAGCTTCCATAGGCCAGGCAAAAGAAGAGGCCATAACTTAATTCCTTCAATAGGGAAAATCACATTGCATTAGGGACATGTACATGATGCATGTGCACTCTACATGCGATAAAACAAATATTTTAAACCATGTAAGTGAACAACTAATCCAAATAAAACCTTTTTCGAATGCGAACAAGTATACAAGTAATTCACAGCAAAAGTCCTAGAACCACAAACCTAGGCTCTGATACCAACAGTTGTAACGACCCTTTCGGAATAATATAAGCCAATAATAATATAAGCGACTAACTCACAAGATTTTTGCATATATATATATATTTGTCCTCACACTAGTAAAAAAGATATAAAAAGAATATTACCAGCTTTCGAGTACCCAAACTAGGTGGTTCATACTTCACGCAATCATTCAAAATTAGTGGTAAATTTAAGATATTACAAGACTTGGGCTTACACACCCCAAAAGAACGAAACATAGAGTCATACTTATATTACAACCCATGGTGACATGATCACATTAGTCCTTAAAATTTCATGTATGTATACACCACATAGATCATGTACAGGTTCCAAGGTTTATACAAAATATAGATGCCTATATGCAATTGTGATCTTCCATCACCAATGGCCAACTTCATGCCTCCTCTCGATCATTCCCTACGATAGAAACAACTATCGCTAAGCATATAGCTTAGTGGTGCAAAAATATAGGTTCAGAGCCATTAGATTCACCAAGTCAACTTTCTCAAGTCATGGGCAAAATACTCGAACATAATAATAAATCAAGTAAACAATATATATTGAGTATCAAGTTTGATATTTAAAGTTCCAAATGTCAAGAACGCTCATAGCACAAATTTCCAAGAGATTCAACAACAAGGCTCACCCAATATGTACATCATGTCTTCACACCAAGCAAAATCAAGTATCAAGAAAAGCCGATGCCCTGTATCAAGAAGTGTCAAAGCCCAACAATCAAGAGAACCAAGAACCACATTAAAAATGGATTTCTGGTTCGTACTTAAAATGAACAACTTCCATTCTTAAGAGTGACTAAAAATCCAGAGTCAAGATGGCAAATGATCCAAATCAAGAGGCATGGCAATAGTGACAAAGTCACAGCCACAAGAAGGACAAGGTCCCAACAAGTGTGTCAAGTGATCAAACAATCCGTACAAGTGGGCGAGTTACACAAGCGTCTTTAACATCTTAAAGGATGCCAACACGACAATGCTAAGTGACAAGAGGTAACCAAGGTACCAAGATCAACCTTCAGATTTACCAACAGTTAAAAGAGTACAAATACAAGTTCATATACAAACCTCAGTGCTTTAGCAAAGAAACAGTCCAACACAACTTCAAGAGTTCAAACCGTAGACCAGCCAATGTATGAAGGTCCTCACCGTGTTCACAAGTATATACAACCTTTAAAATACAATTAAATAACTTCTTTAATCCCTAGCAGCTCAATAATATTGATGTAATACAAGATTATCATCACAATTAAGATTAGCTTGTAAAAACACAACTATGCTCCCAAAATAGTAATTCTGGTCAACTTAGTACCTCATGTCGCAACTTAGATTTGAAAAGGAAAACTGCAAAACTAGACTTTATAGTCTTCATGAAAGATGTAGCTACATATCTTAAGGTTGCAAACAAACAAGAATCACCACAAAATATATTTTGTACAACAAGATATAGTCAAAACACTAGCTGTTGTTCATACAGGATTTGAAATTCCAAAATCTGGACAGAACTTGTCCTATGTTGCGTCCAATATTTCGAATCCATAATAGATAACTCTGAGTTTTACATAAACATAATACTTATAGGTTTACGAATTAGCTTTCGAAATCATATTTATTCACTGTAAACTAAGTTCTAGAGCGAGAGATATGTATAAAACACCAAACACTACCCAGCTCAGAAACAGAGAGGTCACGTACCAACAAGAATTGTGTGTTCTTGAATTCCAGCCAAAAGGGCCAAGTTTTTTTTTTTTAATTTTGAAGAAGAACTGATTAAAGAAGGCTCTAAGGTTTTTAGACTTGGAAAAAATGAATTAACTCAAGGAGTTGAAAATATATAGTCACACAAGTGATGCTTATCACTTGTACAACTGTCTTCAAAAAAGGGCTGCCCAAATAGTTGCATGTTGACCAAAATGCATACCTATACACCTATATATATATCCATCATCTCCTTTTAAAGTTATACATAATTCTAATTAGAATATTATGAAAATACCCTAATACAATACCTTAAATTACGATCACAATTTATGTTAAGCAAGTTAGCAATTATCACAACATTTCAAGTTCCCAAAATGAGACTAAATCATATTCTAGTAATTAAGCAATGATAAATCGACATGCGACTCTTGGTTAGTATTTAGGGGTGTTACAAGCTCCATCAAGTAACAAGGTTTCCTTCACCCTATCTTGCTAGTCCAGGCCCTTGCTTGCACCCTAGGTTTTTACCCTGGTCCATCTAGGTTCTAAAACAACATAGACATCAACCTAAAGTGACGCTAACCCAAAAGTTAAGGTTCTAGTTCAACCTATCATTTTCCAAATCGTTACACATGGAGGCTATCAGAGTTTCTGTTTCAGGTGATATCTCTATTACCCTTTTTGTAACAGTTATTTATGATTCTATTTTCTACCTTACATACCAATACATTTTTATCCATACTAGCGTCCCATTGCCTAGGGATACTACATTTCTGTTTCATGCGTGCAGGTCCAGGTAGGGATTCTAATTGACCCGTCCACTAGAATTCAGGGTTCAGCTGTGAGTTTGTAAGCTCCACCTCTTCCTCGAGCTTTCATAGGATGTTTACTTTTATTGTAGAGTTTGGGTATAGTCGGGGCCTTGTCTCGACCAATGCTTATGACAATCATAGAGGCTATTGTGGACACAGTATTTTGGGTTTCTTTCTTCAGCTTCAAGTTATGATAACTCAGGGGCACCCCCAAGACGTAACATAGCGTACTTGACCCCAAAGGGGTCACATACAAGCCCTTAGCATATCCTAAACATAAGATAATAGAAAATATGGGAAAATTTAAAACTTTTACAATCAAAGTCATTTTCATAAAATCAAGCGGAAGTATTTCTATAGTTTGTCTCAAACCATCTAATACAACTTTTAGAATAAACTCTTGGGACACAGCCCATACAGTAGTCTCAACATGAAAATAAAAGACTTAAAGGAAAGCTGGGTTTTGGCCTCGAAGGTATGAGGACTCACCAAGATCTTCAACTCCTTACAACTTCTAGAAACCTATCTCCAAGTAGCACTCAAGTCTCCAAACCCTACATTTGATTAGAATGTAGGCAATATGCATTAGTACAAAGTGTACCAAATATGAAATCTATAACAACATCATAACAACATCTCAAACGGTTAGTCAACATAAGACATAAGCATAAGAGATAACAACATAGTCATAGCATAATCATCATAGTCATAGCATAATCGTCATAGTCACAACATAATCTCTAACATAAGCATCATATAAACATAAGTCAATATAAGATACAGTTAATGAGCATAGGAGATAAGTCATAATCATATAAGCATAATTGACCCTTAGTCATCTATACCATAATAGCTCAAATCTCAAGTAACCTCAAAGGTATAAATGTGCAAAGCAAGAATAGCATCACATAATACCACCCAAGCCAAGTATCCCTTGTTGGTCATCTTAATCATAGTCTATATGCATGGTTAAGTCTTAAGCCATTCTACCATAAGGGCACCATACTTCTAAGTAACCTCAAGACACACTTGTGCCATGCATGAAAGACATCCTATACTACCCTTCACACAAAGCATAACCTTGAAGTCATCCTAGTCATATTCACTCTACTTTTGTATCATTATTGGCATACTTCGCATAGATAAGGGAACTATCACCTTTAATCAATCATATCTTGGAAGGCATCTATAGCAACAATCCATCAAGCATAACTCATGTAAGACAACACTCATTAGGTAACCTTTAGTCATACTTGTGCAATGCATGAGTAGCATCCCATACTACTACTCATGCTAAGTACTTCTTTAGGTCATCATACTTATGTTCCTCAATTAGGGACTAGCCCTTTTAAAGCATGGGAACTCTAGGAGACACTTTGTTAAGTCTATCTTAGTTCCTTCTTGTTTTGAAACCTAAGAGATACTATACTAGGTACATCCTAGTTCATTATGCTTGAACACTTGGAGATGCTACTTAAAGCATAATCTAAGTTCATTGTAGTGTTGGACCATGTGAGATACTTCTTTTAGCATGTCTAGGTTCATTATTACTATGGACTCTATGAGGCACGACCTTAAGCATGTTTAAGTCCATTTATACTCTTGAACATTATGTGGTCTTCACCAAGCTTACCTTATTTCCTCATTATTTCGAACCCTAGGATATAGCACACTAAGTACATCTTAGTTCATCATGTTTGAACTCTTGGAGATGCTACTTAAAGCACAATCTTAGTTTGCTTAAGTTGAACTCTAGGAGATGCTACTTAATGCAAATCTTAGTTCGCTTAAGTTGAACTCTAGGAGATGCTACTTAAAGCACAATTTTAGTTCATTAAGTTTGATCTCTAGGAGATGCTCCTTCAAGCACAATCTTAGACTATTACTTGCATTGGGCTCTAGGAGATCCTACATTATGCACAATCTTATCCCATGAGGTCTGAACCCTAGGAGATTCTACATTGAGCACAATCTTAGTTCATTACCAATCTTGTTTAATTGGGATATATCCTTAACCGACATGAGAACATATGAGTTATCACATGGTCTCCCATGGTGTTACCTACACCATCAAGGGTTGGTCCACTTGCCTAAGGTAGGACCGGTTTATTAGCTTAGTCGGATGCTCTAGCTAACTTTCCTACGGGGCATCTAGTTATGGGATACAAAGATTGGTACTAGAAACCCAAACTGCACTAGGTGTGGCTTCCATCTCATGAGAAACACTTGGGGAAATCCATACTCTTGAAGGTAAGAGATCCCATGTGGGAAGCCCAAATTAAACTAGGTGGGAACCTCCATGAAAGCCCAAACTCAACTAGGTGGGAACCTTCATCTCATTTCAATATCCACTCGGTGCTAGGCATAAATCCCACAAGATAATCATTAAGTGTCTACTTTAACTCAAGTTTATGGAAATATGTTCTTGACAACCAATCCATTATAATACCTCTTTTAGACCATGCATGAGCAACTATCACCATCCATGACCTAGGTATAAAGGCTCTCTAGCCTTTTGTTCAATTAGGTAAGAGAAGCCCTTCAACCCTAGAACCATTACTATGTGAGAAGTCTTTCATGTTAAGTTCATCTACATGCCTAACATTATGTCTATTATTTTACATTAGACAAGGATAACATCATGACCTAAGTGATTCTATCACTTCCTACCATCTATTATTCATAAGGTGTATTAGGTAGGTAAAGATCCTTAATCACAATTCTATTCAGTAGCCTTGTACTCACATGTAGATTTTACTCTCAAGGCCTTAGCATTTATAGTTAATCATATTAGCTTCACTCTTAAGCCCTAGTGATCAAAATTCACGACTTATGAGTCTTCATTATAAATGACTACACACCATGGGAACATATTATGAACCTAGATTAAAAGGCATTCAGTCACATTCTTCATTACTAGGTGATTCTAGCCACAATTCATCCTATAGGTTCAATTCCAACTTTACAAGTAAAGATCAATCATGTAGTATAGAGTCTAGTTCAATTCATGTCTAGGTATTCCTAATTTTGATCAATTACTACTCATAACATTCATTTAGGAAGATCACACATGAACCTTCAATTTCACCTCTAATGGCATAAACCCACAAATATCACATTCATCAATTTAGATTAGGGTTTACCATAGAAATCACATGAAATCATGATAGAATCAACAAACAAAGCTAAATAATCATAATTGGGTATTATCCATTAGATTGGAATCATATCCAAGCCCTGCCCACAATATAAGAACAACCCTAGATAGAATTAGGTTTTTGACTTCACAATTGAGGGAAAACTAAGGAGGATCTATGGGGTAAGAACCCATATATGAATAAGCTAAACATACATCTGTTAAAATCCTTAAAGAAAGCTCTGACCAATAGAGGAGAATCTGCCCTTTTCCTTCCCTTCTTCTTCTTCTTCTTCTTCACTTCTAGAGAGACAATTATTTGGAGAGTATTTTGGTGTCTTAGATGAATGAGTTAATGAATTAGTTTTAGGGGCTTATTAAGCTTATATAAGAGGTATAATAACTAACTGACTGACCTCTCTTAACCCCTTATTAATTAACTAATCAATTCCCAAACACTTAACTATAAACTAAAATCTAAAAATTTGTGTTGACCTACGGATACCCCCCCATGGACCGTGGGTGGGGTCACCGCTCATGCTGATACTTCTTGGATGGGGTCTGCAGCATGTAATTTGCAGGCCTTAACAGGTCTTGAACCACGACCCCACCTACGGGGTGTCGGTCCCCTACGGCAAGTAGGTGGCCAAACGTAGGTGACATTTCTTTTGACATCTTTTAGGGCTGTTTTGAGGTTCTCCGCAAGGACCCCTTGCGTGGTCCTTGGGGGGGGTCATACCTTGACTACCTAACCCCTAAACCTCCATTCTAATTACGGGAGTCATTTTTACGAGTTTTAACCCTCAAACAACACTCCAAAACTCTTACAAAAACTTCTAGAACTCACTTGTTCAATTTACTAGTTTTCGGGGTATTACAATATCTCGCCCTTGGGATCATCCGTCCTCAAATGACGATTTTAAACACTTCTTAAAGTCACAAATCTAACCTAGCAGCCCATTATGCATGCACTACATCTATATGCACACAACCAAGCTAGAAAACTTCAATTCCAAACTAAACCCATTCAATGCAACACAAGAGAGTAGGAACTACATCCACCAACCCAAAATGTATGAAATTCCATAACTACTCATTTTCAAGGAGGAACTATCATCTCCTAAGTAAAAAATGCTCAAAATACATTCCTGGAGCCTAAATGCAATATACTCTCAAAAAGCATCTATTTCAAGGAGGAATCTTTCAACTTCAAATCTAAGGCATGCTCATTATTCAACTCATGAAATCTATATGCAACTCTACTCAAATGCACTACAAACTGAGGAAAACAATGCACCGAAGTCATTTCTAACAAGACCTAGGCATTTTCATGAACATGAATATAAGGAAATCATGCCAACACATAAAGCACACAATAACCCTACTAGTTAGGCACACTATCTCCTCCTTGGGACTAAGCCTACACAAACTCTTCTAAACATCATTCATACTAAAGACAACTTCAATTCCTAGCATATCAAGCCACAAAAGTCCAAAAAATTCCAGAATCAAACAATCCTGAAAACATACCGGTAGTCATATAAGAAGTTCACTATTGATCACTACTAGTTTGGAGAACTTACGACCTATGCTCGACATTGGAATTCGGGCCCCTAAGAGAAGCTTTCATGGCCTCTCTCCATGTAGCCCTAAGGATTGGACAATCTCTCTTCTTATGACCCTCTTTGCCACAACCATAACACCCCTCCTTTCCAGCTAGACACTCACCATAGAGCTTCCTTCCACACTTGGAGCAAGTAGGCTTAAGCAACACGTGTTCACTGTTAATCCCTCTTAGGGGCTTAGGTTTAGACACCCTCTCTTGGTTGGGAAGTTTTTGTTGGGTCCTAGGTTGACTATATCCATCGGATCTAGCATTGGAGAAATCCCCATCATCGGTCCTAGAACTCTTGATCTCTGTATTCCCTTGCTTGAGATTTTGTTCCTCAATTTGTTCGGCTTGAGCAATAATACGTGAAATATTTATACTTGGGATGAGAATTGCCGAACAACATTCATTGACTACCAAGTCGGATACCCCCATAACAGATTTATTCATCTTGGCCCTAGAGTCCGCCACTAAGGTTGGAGCATACTTAGACAATTGGGTGAAATTAAGGATATACTCCTTCACACTCATACCTCCTTGGCAAAGGTTGATGAATTCTTGCATCTTTCGTTCCGTCAACTCTAGGGGAAATAACCTATCAAGGAAGACCAAGTTGAACAATCCCCAATCTACCGAGCCCGCTCTTACTGGTCTCTCATCCTTCCATTGCTCATATCAAACATGTGCCACATCCTTCAAATGGTAGGCGGCTAGTTCCGCTTTGTCTTGTGGAGACACTCCCATAGAATCAAACCCATTAAACACTTCATCAATAAACCCTTGTGGATCTTCATCAACTTTGTAGCCATTGAACATATGGGGGATTCATTCTTGTGAAATATCTAATTCTTGAAGCAGTTGTACTTGCATTGGTGTTCACATGAGCTCTAGCATCCCTAGTGACTTGAGTTGTTAAAGCATGAGTCAATGTTTGAAGATCCGACCTTATTTCCACATTTGTCATAGCCCCTTCATCATGGAACTTGAGGATGAGCTTGGAGAGGAACATGTTGCTCCACACCCCCTTCCTCATTTCTCCTAGCATTAGCCCTTGTATTAGCCATTCCATGAAAAAACCATACGACACAAATTAGAAAAAGGGCCTACTAAAGCCAAACTCTATGGAACGACTTAGAGTATGAAGAAGTGAGATTTACTAAACATCTAATAGTTTCATATTCATAAATGTGGTGTGATTCACATTTATGAACAAGACTCTATTAGATGTGGTTAAGACAATCCAAGAACAATTCTAAACCTTGTGCTCTGATTACCAAGTTTGTCACGACCCAGGGGTACCTCCTAGACGTTACACGGAATATTTGACCCTGAAGGGGTCTCATATAAGCCCTTAGCATATCCTAAAAATAAGATAATAGAAAATACAGGAATCTTAAACTTTTACAATTGAAATCATTTTCATAAAATGAAGCGGAAGCCTTTCTATACTTTGCTCAAACCATCTAATACAACTTTTAAAATAAACTCTTAGGATAGAGCCCATACAATAGTCTCAACATGAAAATAAAAGATATAAAGGAAAGGTGGGTTTTATCCTCAAATCTATGAGACTCACCAAGATATTTAACTCCTTGCAACTTCTAGAAACCTATCTCCAAGTAGCACTCAAGTCTCCAAACCCTATATTTGATCAAAATTTAGGCAATAGGCGTTAGTACCAAATGTACCAAGTATGAATGCTAGCATAACATCATAAGAGCACCTCAAATGGTTAGTCAACATAAGACATAAGAGAAAACAACATAGTCATAGCATAATCATCATAGTCATAGCACAATCATCATAGTCATTGCATATTCTCCAACATAAGCGTCATAAGTCAACATTAGACATAGTTAATGAGCATAGGAGATAAGTCATAATCATATAAGCAAAATTGACCCTCAGTCATCTATACCATAATAGCATCATTCTGAAGTAACCTCAAAAGCATACATGTGCAAAGCAAGAATAATATCCCATAATACCACCCAGACCAAGTATCCCTTGTTGGTCATCTTAACCATAGTCTATATTCATGGTTAAGTCTGAAGCCTTTCTACCATTAGGGCACCATACTTCTAAGTAACCTCAAGACACACTTGTGCCATGCATGAAAGGCATCGCATACTACCTGTCACACTAAGCATAACCTTGAAATCAGCCTAGTCATATTCACTCTACTTTTGTATCACTATTGGCTATCTTCACGTAGACAAGGGAACTATCACCTTTAATCAATCATATATTGGAAGGCATCTATAGCAACAATCCATCAAGCATAACTCATGTAAGACAACAATCATTAGGTAACCTTTAGTCATACTTATGCAATACATGAGCAGCATCCCATACTACTACTAATACTAAGTACTTCTTTAGGTCCTCATACTCATGTTCTTCAATTAGGGACTAGCCCTCTTTTTAAAGCATGGGAACCCTAGGAGACACTTTACTAAGTCTATCATAGTTCCTTCTTGTTTCGAACCCTAAGAGATACTATACTAGGTACATCCTAGTTCATCATGGTTGAACCCTTGGAGATGCTACATAAAGCATAATTTAAGTTCATTGTAAGGTTGGATCCTATGAGATACTCCTTTTAGCATGTCTAGGTTCAATATTATTATGGACTCTATGAGGCACTACCTTAAGCATGTCTAAGTCCAATTATATTATTGAACATTATGTGGTACTTCACCAAGCTTACCTTAGTTCCTCATTATTTCGAACCCTAGGATATACCATACTAAGTAATCTTAGTTCATCATGTTTAAACTTTTGGAGATGCTACTTAAAGCACAATCTCCGTTCCCTTACTTTGAACTCTAGGAGATGCTACTTAAAGCACAATCTTAGTTCATTAAGTTTGATCTCTAGGAGATGCTCCTTCAAGTACAATCTTCGACCATTACCTGCATTGGGCTCTAGGAGATGCTACATTATGCACAATCTTAGCCCGTGAGGCTTGAACTCTATGAGATGCTACATTGAGCACAATCTTAGTTCATTAGCACTCTAGTTTAATTGGGATATAGTCTTAACTGACATGAGAGCATATGAGTTATCACATGGTCTCCCATGGTGTTAAACACACCATCAAGGGTTGGTCCACTTGCCTAAGGTAGGACCGGTTTGTTAGATTAGTCGGATCCACTAGCTAACTTTGATACGGGTCATGTAGTTATGGATACAAAGATTGCTACTAGAAACCCAAACTCCACTAGGTGAGGCTTCCATCTTATCAGACACACTTGAGGAAATCCATACTCATCTAGGTGAGAGATCCTATATGGGAAGCCCAAACTAAACTAGGTGGGAACCTCTATGAAATCCCAAACTCAACTAGGTGGGAACCTCCATCTCATTTCAATATCCACTCGGTGCTAGGCATAAATCCAACATGATAATCATTAAGTCTCTACTTTAACTCAATTTTATTGAAATATGTTCTTGAAAACCAATCCATGCTAATACCTCTTTTTGACCATCCGTGAGCAACTATCACCATCCATTACCTAGGTATAAAGACTCTCTAGCCTTTTGTTCAATTAGGTAAGAGAAGCCCTTCAACCCTAGAACCATTACTATGTGAGAAGTCTTTCATGTTTAGTTCATCTACATGCCTAGCATCATATCTATTATTTTACATTAGACAAGGATAACATCATGACCTAAGTGATTCTATCACTTCCTACCATCTATTATTCACAAGGTGTATTAGGTAGGTAAAGATCCTTCATCACAATCTATTCATTAGCCTTGTACTCACATGTAGATTTTACTCTAAAATCCATAACATCTATAGTTAATCATATTAGCTTCACTCTTAAGCTCTAGTAATCAACATTCACAACCTATGAGTCTTCATTCTCAATGACTCCACACCATGTAAACATATTATGAACCTAGATTACAAGGCATTCAATCACAATCTTCATTACTAGGTGATTATAGCCACAATTCATCCTAAAGGTTCAATTCCAACTTTACAAGTAAAGATCAATCATGTAGTATAGAGTCTAGTTCAATTAATGTCTAGGTAGGTATTCCTAATGTTGATCAATTACTACTCATAACATTGATTTAGGAAGATTACTCATGAACCATCAATTTCACCTCTAATGGCATAAACCCACAAATATCACATTCATCAATTTAGATTAGGGTTTACCATAGAAATCACATGAAATCACGATAACATCAATAAACAAAGCTATATCAATCATAATTGGGTATTATCCACTAGATTGAAATAATTCCAAAGCCCTACCCACAATGTAAGAAGAACCCTAGCTAGCATTGGGTTTTTGACATCATAATTGGGGAAAACTAAGGGGACTCTATGGCAGAAGAACCCACAGATGAATAAGCTAGACATACCTATTTTCAAAGCCCTAAAGAAAGCTCTCAACAATGGAGGAGAATCTGCCCTCTTCCTACTCTTCTTTTTCTTCTTCTTTGCTTCTAGAGAGAATTATTTAGAGAGTATTTTGGGATATTAGATGAATGAGTTAATGACTTAGTTTTAGGGGTCTATTGTAACACTCTGGAAAATACTAGGTTAAACTAGAGCCTAAACGTAAGGATGAACGTCTTGAATGAGAGTTAAGAGTCAAAGCCATGAGGCAAGTGCTTTGGCAAAGGGGCAAAGCCAATGCCAAAGGCCAAGGCAGCCCCTAGCCTTTAGTGCACTACCTCACCCTTCATGAGAGGGACCACGATCCGTGGTACTCATCACGGCTCGTGAAGGGGGCTCATGAAGATGCCCTAGCCACAAAAATGTGGTCACCACTTTTCCTAGCTACTGCCTCAAACTTCACAGCCATCACCATGGTCCGTGGGCATGACCTTGACCATGGGAGGTGCTCGTGAAGTTTACTTAGGAAAATAGCCAATGGTCTCAGGTAGAAAGGCCAGTACCTCAAGGACCAAGAGAAGGACCACGGCTCGTGGTCTTCACCACGTCTCGTGTAGCCCCTTGTGGTGATTCCTTGGGTGTGTGAGCCTTATGTCACCATGGAGGGGCAACTGCCCCAATCTTCATGAAGGGGCCTATGGGTCATGGTCCTCACCACAACTCGTGAAGATTGTCTTGAGCCTGGACAAGGTCCTTTAAGTGAGGGTCATTAGAGTCATTTCCTTTTTAGCTCAATTAACTTGGGGTGTTTTGGGTATTATTAGGGGTAATATATATATATATATATATATATGATTTTAAGTCAAAATTCACAAGACATGGTCGTTAATTCACAACATCAAAATATTGCCCCAAAATCCTATCCTCTCCAATATTTCTCTCTCTAGAAGTTCCTCCATTGAAGAGCACCAAGAACTTGAAGATTAGGGCTCAAGAATCAATCTTCTCAACTCCAATCTGTGGGCAAAGCTTTAGTTAAGGTATGGGAACGTTGATTCATGGAACACTTTTCTCCATGAAGCCTTTCAACTCTAATTTCGAAATTTGGGATACAGTTCAGAACTAGGGTTTTCATTCTAGCCATGGGTTCTTCTTAAAAACAATTTCATTATGTTATTTGTCTTATATTATGGATGATTTGATGTTTAATAATTGATTTTTATAGTAAAATTCCTCATGAACACATGAACTACCTCATGACCCCAATTTCATGAATTGTGATGGGTGTATTGATGCAAGAGGATTATGAATTGTGCCTATGTTAATCTAGTTAGTAAATGCTGTTTTATTCATGCTTAAAGTAGTATTTCTAAGTGATTATGAGACATAGTTCATGACCCTTGAAGGGCGGTAAATTGTGAAGTATTGTTCATGATTGATGAAGGATCTATGTCACTCATGATTCAATTGAAAGGTAAAGATCCTATGAGTGTTGTGTAAATTGAGGTATTGATGAAAGGTCATTCTCCCCTTACCCTTACACATGTTCCTATATGACTTGTTTAGGATGATGTTGATGTTGTTGTGTTGATTGAAAGGCCACTTCTCATGAAAACACTATGAACAATAATGTGAAAGGTTTACTCAAATATTAATGATGATTCTAGGGATGAAAGTTAGTTCTCAGCTAAATGAATCTATGGGCTATTTTTATTTGTTGTATTGAATGTAAGGTAGAACACTCCTTTACACATGTAAATACAATTTATTGACTAATTATGTATAATTTGGGAAATAATGCTTAGTACCGAGTTGATATGGACAATGAGGTAAAGGCCCTTTTCGCCAATGCAATGGGTTGGCTAATCTAAAGTGAACTTATGAGATGGAAGCCCCTCCGCCAATGCAATAGGGTGGGTTTATAGAAGCTATCTCCCTATCCAATAACTATGTGCCAACATAGGACCTTTGCTAGTGGATCCACCTTATAGCCATACAAATAGTTCTACCTTAGGCAAGCAGGACACCTTTTTTTGGTGTGGGTTACATGACACAGGATTCCATGTAGCTCACATGGTCTATGTCGGTTATGGCTACTTTTCCCTTTATAATAAAGATAATGAACGAGACATGAACTATACTATGACTTCTTGGTGAGTTACTTAGTAGGAGTGGGGGTATAGGACTTCACTTCCACATTAAACAAGTAGACTTAGTAGGATGTTATATGATGGTTCCTTTATATTATGATGAGATACAAAGGTGTGCATGTATGTTGAATGTATAGTTGTTATGAATGACTTTACTTATATTCAAGTAATGTACATGACTATTTCTTTATTTGTGATTAATGATTTTAGTGAGGTCTAAAGATGATATGCATGACCAAGGTAGCTTCAAGGGGGTACTTAGTACGGTTGGTATTATGGGATGCCAACTATACATTACACGAGTGTTCTTCAGGGGTTACTAAGGTGTTGATATTACTATATTGTGAGTATAAATGTGATTATGGCATGCCTTTGACTCTGAAAATGCATGGTGGTTTCCAAACATGATAAATGTATACTTTTTACTAAAATGTCCCTTTTTATCATATCTAAAGGATTTTATGCTTGTTTCCATACTTAGTACATATTAATGCTAACCCCTTCTTCTTCTACATTTTGATAAGCATAGGTTCCGGCTAGGTGACATACACTCACTTTCTTGACAAAGACTTGGATTGCTTATCTCCAAGTTGTGATGAGTCGTCATGTTCGAAGACGGATTATCCATTTCTTAGTTTCTATTGTACTTCTTATGTTGAGAGTTTTATTGATGTAATGGGCTAAGTCCCAAACCTTGTATTCCTATGTTTTAGATGGTGTATGAGACAAAGTCTAGATTCCTATGATTTTCGATTATGAAAAATGAAGTTTGACTTCTATTGTAAAAGTTTTAATTTTTTCCGCATTATTTCTATGTCTTATGTTATGATGATTCTAGATGTTTGTATGAGAACTCTTTAGTTGTGCGTTGGAGTCCTAGCTCTATGAAGTCCTTTCTCCTAGCTCTTTTTCTTGTGATCATAGGCAATAAATACAAAAAGTGCTAATGCAAGAAGGGCACCAAAGGAGAATGTGAATGAGGGATTTCCTCCCCAAGCTCCTCAAGACACTCAAGTTCTTAATGATGAAGGGGATATGACTAATGTGGAGATAAGGGCGGCTCTCCAAACTTTGACTCAACTCATGACGGTTCAAACTCAAGCCGTCACTACTCTAGCTCAAGCTATAACAGCCCAAGGCCATCGAGAAGTTGGGCCCCGGGTAAACCCTAATTTGAGTAACATGGCCTCGAGGTTGAGAGATTTTACTAGGATGAATCCTCCTATTTTCTTGGGTTCCCAAGTGAATGAAGATGCCCAATAGTTTTTGGAGGAGGTCTAGAAGATAGTGGAGGCTATAGGGGTCACTTCTATTGAGAAATTCAAATTAGCCGGGTAGCAATTGAAAAATGTGGCCCAAGTATGGTATGCACAATAGAAGGAGAATAAGCCTATAAGGGCGGGTCCCATAATATGGGAAGTATTCAAGAAAACCTTCCTTAATAGGTTCTTTCCCCATGAGTAAAGGGAAGCCAAAGTTGAGGAGTTCCCCAACCTTCGCCAAGGAGGTATGAGTGTCCAAGAATACTCATTGAAATTCACTAAGTTGTCCAAATATGCCCCATCTTTGGTGTCTAACCCAAGAGATGAGATGAGTCACTTTGTCATCGGTGTGTCCGATGTTATTGAAGAAGAGTGCCGAGCGGCAATGCTCCATGACAACATGGATATCTTACGGTTGATGGTATATGCTCAACAAGTTGAGGAGAGATGGCTTAGGAAGAAGAATAGAAAGGTAAAAAGGGCAAGGACCAGTGATGGTAATTTTTCTAAGAGTAAGTTTGTAGGCCAAAGTGGACCAAGGTTAAAGAAGAGGTTTTCCAACCAAAGCTCCTCCAATGCTCCAAAGACCAACAAATATAAAGTGTCTAACCCTAAGCCTCAAGGAGGCAATAGAGGTGGATCTTCCATGGAGAGACCTACATGTGCCAAGTGTGGTAAGAAACATGAGAGGAAATGTCTTGCCGGTATGGGTGTGTGCTACGGATGTGGCAAAAGTGGACATTAATTGAAAGATTGTCCAACTCGTGCAGCCAAGGGGAGAGAGGGTAACCAAGCTTGTCCAAGTGGTTCAAACCCTGATGCTCCCAAGAAGAATCTCTTCTATGGTCTCCAATCCCGAAGTGATCAAGATGGGTCCTCGAACGATTTTATCGGTATGTTCCAAGTATTTTCAATTGATGTTTATGCATTATTAGACCCCGGTGCCACTTTATTTTTTGTTACTCCTTTTGTGGCAATGAAATTTTAAGTACCTCCCAAAGAGTTAAAAAAACCATTTTCCGTGTCTACCCCGGTAGGTGATTCGGTTGTAGCTAAGAGAGTTTATAGGATTTGTCCTATATCTTTGTCTCATAGAGTCACTTTGGTTGATTTGGTAGAATTAGACATGCTTGATTTTGATGTAATCTTGGGGATGGATTTGTTGCATGCTTGTTTTGCTTCCATTGATTGTAGAACTCAGGTAGTAAAGTTTCAATTTCCAAATGCGCCTAGTTTTGAATGGAAAGGGGGGAATTCAATTCTTAGAGGTCGATTCATTTCATGTCTAAAAGCTTGTAAAATGATTTCTAAGGGTTGTATCTATCATATTCTAAGAGTAAAGGACATTGAGTCCAAGACTCCTTTTTTAGAGTCGGTCCCCGTAGTGAGGGAATTTACGAAAGTATTTCCAGATGACTTTCTCAGAATTCCTCCCGAACGGGAAATAGACTTCGGCATTGATCTTTTGCCGAATAATCAACCCATATCAGTTCCTCCATATTGGATGGCTCTAGCCGAATAACAGGAGTTGAAGGAGCAACTCAAAGATTTATTAGACACGGGCTTTATTCAACCTAGTATATCTCCATGGGGTGCTCCGGTATTGGTTGTGAAAAAGAAATATGGATCCCTTAGGATGTGTATAGATTACCGCCAATTGAACAAGGTCACTATAAAGAATAAGAACCCTTTCCCTAGAATTGATGATTTTTTTGACCAACACTAAGGGGCAAGTTACTTTTCGAAGATTGACGTAAGGTCTGGCTACCACCAACTTAGGGTGAGAGAGGTTGACATTCCTAAAATGGTCTTCCGAACAAGATATGGTCACTATGAATTCCTAGTCATGTCTTCTGGTCTCACAAATACCTCGGCGAAATTCATGGATATAATGAATAGAGTATGTAGGCAATATCTTGATTCATTTGTGATTGTTTTTATTAACGATATTTTGATCTATTGGAGGAGTGAGGGTGATCATATGAAGCATTTGAGGATAGTATTTCAAGTCCTTAAAGACCACCAATTATACGCTAAGTTTAGCAAGTGTGAGTTTTGGCTAAGTTTGGTTGCTTTCCTTGGTTATATTATGTCGGGCATGTATATAAAGGTTGATCCTAAGAAGATGGATGCGGTAAAAAGTTGGCCTAGACCTCCAGATCCTACCGATATTAGAAGCTTTTTGGGTTTGGCCGGTTACTATAGAAGGTTTGTTTAGGGTTTCTCCTCTATTGCTTCTCCATTAACGACCTTAACTCAAAAGAAAGTAAAGTTTGTGTGGTCGGTGGCTTGTGAGAAAAGCTTCCAAGTATTGAAACATAGACTTACATCCGCTCCGATGTTGACCTTACCAGAGGGTACCGATGGGTTTCTAGTATATTATGACGCTTCTCGAGTGGGTTTGGGATCTGTACCCATGCAACGGGGTAAAGTGATTGCCTATGCTTCAAGGCAACTCAAGGTACATGAAAAAAATTATCCAACTAATGATCTCGAACTAGAGGCGGTGGTGTTTTCCTTGAAAATATGGAGACACTATCTTTATGGGGTGCATGTAGATGTG
>JAJONQ010002073.1:0-26781 GCA_036250385.1 Solanum microdontum | reverse complement strand
ATGAGTTAAAATACTCCATACACAAAATTGTCTACTATATAAGCAATGGACACACATATATACGTAATGATTTATTTAAACAAAAAAATTATTATATTAAATAAATAACATAAAAAATCTTTACAAGGGATTAAATAAAAAATACTATAACACAATTACATGGTTAATAGTATATCCCAACAGTTTGTGGGGAAGAAATGGGTTGTTATGGTTCAAAAATGGTGGTGGAATAGTGGATCTAGCTAGAGAGGAAAGGCTCTGGTACTATTTGGGCGGTGGTGGCCTTTTTGGCGGCCGAAAGCAGTGAACAACCGTGGTTTTGGGTGGTAATAAGTCTTTTTGTGGTGGTAGACTTGCCAGATTCTGGCGGATCTCCGGAGAGTTTATCATCGAAAAAAATAATTAACAATAAAAGAATTTTTCAAAATTAAAAATTACACCCCTTAAGGCATCTCCAACCCTATGCTACATTTTACACTTCAAATATAGAGTTCTCTATGTTTTTAGACAATCAATTTCAACTAAATTTTTTATTTTACTTTCTAAAAAGGAATCTTCTTCTCTCCCTCAATATTATAATGCTAGGAAAATTACCTGTGCTTCACGCGGGAATTCAATACCATGAAATTTATAAAATAATACTAAAAATCTATCAGTCATTAAAACTAAAACACTATATTGTCTTACATATAAGATTACGTAGTAACAAACATTAATAATGTAAGGGAAAATGAAATGGTGTCAGTGAGCCACTCAATAGGAGCAAAGTACACAAATAGTTAATTGTGAAGAAGAAGAAGAAGAAGAAGAAGAGGAGGAGGTTCGGAATTTTCATTGTTTTAAAATGAGAGGAAATCCCTCTATTTATAGACAACAAAGGGTAGTGTGAACAAATGTTTATTGTGCCTTATTGGAAAGGTTACGACTATTTCGAAAAGTTGCAGCCATTCGGAAAGATCACAATCTTTCATAAAAGACACAACTTTTCATAAAAGTTGCAACTCTTCATTAAAGTCGCAACTTTTCATAAAAGTTACAACTTTTCACAAAAGTCGCAACTCTTCATAAAAGTCGCAACTTTTCATGAAAGGGGAAGCTAGTTTTGGCAGAGAGGCATGTTGCATATAGATAGATTAGTTATTACTTTAGAGATTTCCAAAAGGACACCATCCACGTCTTCAACAATTGGTACATTAAAAGTACCTCCTCCAAGATCAAAGACTAAAATCATTTCAAAAGAAATTTGACCTCTAGAAATTTTCTCTATTTGTTTGGCTATGACACAGGGATAAACTAGTGCAATTCCTCCTCTGTGAAATTTTCCAACTTTATGATATGGAGAACTGATTAATGAATCAGAAAAAAGTCAGTTAATGGCCTGGTAAAATCGCAAGTCCAATAATTATGCATCATTGGTGAGGAACCATCTTCAGCGAGAGAAGTAGGAAAAATCAGTTAATGATCGCAATGATTGTACGAAGCTAGCAAGACTAATTGTAGCATGTGTCATTCTTCTGCTCTCCAAACTTGCATCAAATTTCAAATTCATGCATTGAGAACGGAAAGCAAACAGTCCCCTGGAGTTCTTCTCCCAATCCTTATTCCGAGGGTTCATTTCCAAGTGGGTGTAATTGCAATTAAATTGCAAAAAAGCAACAACTGTCCCTGGAAGATTAGAAAGCAAAATGGAAAAATGCATACATTATCGTCGTCCTGGATCCCACACTTGAGTCATATAATTAACATACACAATGAAACAAAACGTGTCAATAGATCCCAACAAAAGTAATGACTTAGTCTCATGCTCCGAGAAAAATTCAAGAAGATACATGTCTTCAAAGGACGCAAATACAATTTGTTGTTTCGGAGAGCCAGAATCCAAAGAAATTGATGTAACATACCTCTCTGACATATCTCTTTGGGGACTTCCATGAAACTATTGGATTTCGCTGATGTCAAGATTTATATCATCTTCATCAGACATTTCGATTTGATCATCTAATGGCGCCAAGGTGAATACGTTGGGGCAGTTATTTAACATTTTGCCGTACATCTTGTGCGCATCAATTTTGGTCAGGTATTCAAATTTCTTATCAAAGTTCTGAGGCAACAATGAATTGGATATATCGCTCCTTTGTGGATGCACATGTGCAATACATGGTGAAAGAATATCTGGCTCACTGAAACCTGGCGAAATAGCCTCAAAAGGACTTGGGTACTCATTCACAGTGGGTACCTGCTAGAGATTGGCCAAACGACCTTCCTGTGATTTGAGATGTCGTTTGCGGAAGCAAATTAACACCTTCGCAGTGAAGTGTTTCCAATCTACCAATTGTTTGTTCTGGAAAAGCCATTGGTACCACGTCAACGCTGCTCCGTCAAGATAAGACAGGGCGAGAGATAACTTGTGGTTTTCTGCAATTTCATAAAAGTCAAAGTACTGTTCAGCCTGGGAAATCCATAACTCTGGATTCTTGCCACAAAATCGTTGAAATTCTATTGTGCTAGGTTTACTCGTCGGAAGGTTTCCAACCAAGTCGTGTAATATTGAACGAATTTCCGTGAGATCCTTCGACCAAGTGTCCTTCATGACCTTAATTGAATCTTAAATTGTTCGAACTATTAGGTCCTCTATTGAAGACCGCTTAATGAAAGCACCAATGAAACAAACCCAATTTCCAATACAAACACTAAGATATATAGTTATGGTTGAATACAAATTACAACGTATAATACACGAAACAAAGTAATAACATACTAATTACAAATATATTAACATAGAAGAAGGTAACTAGAAGGGGATGAGATACTAGAACAAAGAAAGGGGATGAGAGAAAATTGACAGCAAAAGCTTCAACATAATTTGCATAACCGTTCTTCTAACTCCTAGTTCTTTTTAACAAATGGTTATTGGGCCTGGATCCCAAATAAAAGCCTCTAATAGCCCATAGGCCCTTATGGAGTCAACTTGGTTCACAACAGAATTCTTAAAAAGGAGATAGTATAATCTAGATCCTCTGTTGGTGTGGTCAGCTGCTTGCTTTGAGCTCTATCCATCCGGCGGCTTTTGAAAAAAAAAAGCCATTCTTTTTCTCAAGCGTATCTAGTTAATTTCAAGTTGTATGAAACTTTAGGATCTAAAGATATATATAGTAATCATCATATGTGTGAACTTACAATATGGCATTTTAAGAGTGTTTTTGGTAATGCAACTTGAAATGCCCGTTATGTTTCTTAATGCGTAGACAAAGTGGAGAGAAGAAAACTGCCATTTAAACATACATTTTCAAAAAAAATTCAAGGCTCTTGGTTTCTCACATATATGCAATCAACTTCTTCATTGATATGTCATCAAACGACTTGAAAGGGGAAAATAATGCATTTTATTGTTCAATTTCAGTTTCGGCTTTTTCTCAGAGATCATGATCCTTTGATGTTGGGCCTATGTTTTGCACGGGCCATGGTCCATCTAGTATATATATGAAAGTCCAGCCAATCCATAAGACTAAAACCCTCAAAACTGGCTCCATTTTTGTTCAAATTAAGTGACATTCACAGATTCCAATAGCTCCGAGCTTGTAAAGGGATTTTTTGAAGGTATTAGAATCGCTCATGTCACGACGATTATGGACCTTCCAATGGTGATTATGATCAAAAGAAATTCACAATTGTCAATCAAGTCCATTTTATGTTGTACGATTATTTTTATACTACGATTTTATCTTTTAACTTTCTATCCATTATTTGTTGACATGTATCACAAAAGATCATTTAATTTTCCCAAAATTTTTCATTCAATAAACTACTATGTCTGATTAATTTTGGAACTGAAAGATGATGATTCTCACCCCTTGTGTTAATCCCTAGGTTTCACCTCCCTACACCCACCTTATCTAAAGAAAACATGATGCTAATTTCCCAAATGGGAGAAATGAATTCAGTGCGTTGCTTATTCATTCTATTCTAGTGAAGCCTCTGGACTTTATAAATTATTGAGATCAGAAGTTAGAAAGTTTGAGGGACATCCATAAGTATAAGAATTGGAGTTTTATACTCTTGTAGTTGATAAGAAATGGAAATGTGGGCATGGATCCAGAGCCTCTATGCGGATCATAAATTAAAGCTAACATTAATGGTGTTGTTCATTGGATGGACCGGAAAAAAATGACATCATATAATCCCTTAACAGTTTGACGGAAGAGGTGAAGTCCCTTCCAGCTCTGCATGGTCTTGAAACACCATCATATTGGTTGTCGCTAGTGGAATTGAGGAATTGTCTATGTTGTGTAATTCTGATTATAGTCAATACGTTGATATTGGTGTTTTTAAAAAATTGGGCAGAAAAAAGTATTTATTGAAATATCTCTCAATATTTTTATTAGGCATAATAGGGATTTAAATAGTCAACTTGATAACATAATCTGCAGAAAATCGGCATAACAAAGGTTGAAAAAAGGCTAAGTAATCTCAACAATTAAAACAACCTAACAAATATTTAAAATTCAAGTTCATCCTAGAAGGTGGTTACTTATTATGTTAAAAAATGACTGCAGTAACTAAAAGCAAACTCAACGTTCCTCCTTTTCTTTAGATACTGCAATTTAAAAAATTTGCTTCTCCTCGATTACTGCTTCTAAAACTTGTTCTTGAAGATTGTTCTTAAGTTTGCACACTTTTGTAAAATGATCGGCTTGTCTGCAATTTCCACATATTGCATCAAGTCTCCAACAATAAAAAGATTCCAAGTGTGTTTTCCTTTAGTGGTATTTGTAAAGAGGATAATTACATATATATATTTTTGTGCATAAGAAGTACCCTCGCTAAAATTATCTTACCTGAAGGCTCTTCTTTGATCTTGTGCTTGGAAAGCAGTTATTAGATCTTCAACAGAGATAGCAGAGAGATCTTTAGACTCTTCCAGAGACAAAATTTTAGACTTGAATCTCTCTAAAAGTTTCACGAGAATTTTTTCTACTATTTTGTCGTCTTTTAAATCCTCGCCAAGCAATCTGATTTTAGTAACAATCAAAGAAATCTTGTTAGAATACTTAACAATAGTTTCATCCTCTTCCATCCTAAGAGATTCAAAATCCCTTTTCAAATTCACAATTTACATTTGTCTGACTCGGTCACTTCCTTGAGATTTTTTTTTAAAAAAAATTCCCAATCTTGTTTTGTCGCTCACAAGAAATGATTTTAGAAGAAATCCAATCCGCGACTGAAATTTTGAATTATAGTTTTGGCTTTGAATTTTTTGTTTTTTCATCCCAATAAGATTTAATTAGTGTGACGATGAGATTTTTAGGGAGTGATTTTAAGGGTATATCTTTCATTACAACTTCGCACATATCATAGGCTTCAAGATATGATTTCATTTTCACTGACTATATCTGATAGTTTTCACCTGTGAAATTTTTTAGGGAATTCAAAAAGAGACTGTTGTTAGCCATTATTTTTGGTTTAAAATTGGCTTAGAAAATCTTATGCATTGAAAAAAACACATTGAAAATATTAGCCCTAACGGGTTAAAATGTGTAGCCCTGATAGGTTAAAAGGATTGAAAAATAGCCCATGTGGGTTAAAAGTGGCATGTTAGTTCTTTGGAAGATTTCACATATCCCGTAAGATCAATGAAACTCTTGATACCATTGTTGGAGTTTTTGAAAAATGGGGAAGCAAAAAGTATTGATTAAAATGTATCTCAATGTTTTCATTAAGCATAATAGGGCTTTAAATAGCCAACCTGATAAAATAATCTGCACAAAATTTGCGTAAGAAGAATTCAAAAAAAGCTAAATAATCTCAACAATCAAAACAACCTAACAAATATTTACAATTGAAATTATCATAAAACTAGGTAACATATTATGTTAAAAATGACCGCAGTAACTAAAACCAAACTCAACAATTGATATATGATGCTTATGGAATTGAGGAATTGTTTGTGTTTGACTAAAGATAGCATTTTTATTGATTATATTCAGTATTTTGTGGATACATATAATTTTGAAATGATATTAGTTTGGAAAGATGTAGAGTTCTTGATTCAAAGTGGCACACAACTACATTTTTACAAACCAAAGAAGAAGAAGTTCAGGGTGATAAATGTTTACAGTAATGTAACTGCAACAACTAGATCCATTCCAACAATTAACTCGCTCAAGACTATCATGGGGGGAAACTTTTGTAATGACCCTCCAGATAATTTATGTGTTGATGCCTCTAATTCAGCATTAAGAGTGCTTCTATAGCGACGTTAGGATTGACAGTTTAGTCACCTAGTCGTTTGTTTGGTTTTATGCGAGTTTTAGTGTTTTGGAGCTTTTGAACCTTGAATGGTCATTAGTTATCTAAAATTCAAAAAGATGATCTGAGAATACAATTCTGACAATTCTTACATAAGCAATTTGCAGGAAGTAAACGAAGTCTTTCCTTCCGAAATCCACTAATTTGCAGGAAGTAAACGAAGTCTTTCCTTTTGAAATCCACTCCAAAAGTCACATCTTTCAGTACTAGGACTGAAGTAAAGTACTTGAGAGTTGCTCTTCGCCCAAAGCCCTCCTTCTGGTGGATCAGAGCTACTCGAAAACCGTGATAGGTGCTTGAGATCAGAACTGCTTACAACAGCCTTGACCTGGTCCAATGGAAAGGGAAAGCTGAAAGAAAAGAGAGTTTCAATCCACAAATGATCTGATACATATAAAGATGCTACTTGAACTCGACACCATGAAGCCTTGTTTGAGCGATAGGAACGAACAACAGATAAAAAGTTGTAGCTCAGCTCTAGAAGAATCATTTTAGGCTATTAGTAGGGTTGCCATGACTCCTAAGGCTTTCTGTGCGAGTTTGTACAATAAGATGTTTTAAATTTCAAGTTAAGTCCAAAACTTGATTTTAGTCAATATTTTGAGTAAACGAGCTCGTATGAGAAATCCGTCAACGCAGTGTAACAACTTAGAAATTGCAAATTTGGATTAAGAAGGGAAAGTTTAGTTTTTCAGTACTGGTACTGCGATTGATGAGTCCTATCTATGGACCGTAAAAGGGTCTACGAGCCATAGAAGTTGCGATGAGTTTTGGGAAAATTTAAGTTTTTTGAAGTTTGACCTACGAGTGAACTGGAAGGGTCGTAGTAAGTTTAATGGGTCGTAGGATGGTTTCATAGGATTGAACCAGACTTGGTGAAATTTTGGACTGAAATCTGAGGACTACAAATGGGTTCCACGGACAATAGAATGTTTGACGGTCCGTAGAAAGGTTTCGTAGAAAGTTGGCCAATTTTGTGTCCCAGTAACTTGATCTACTGTTGACCAGTATGGTCCGTAGAATGTTCTATCGTCCATGGGTCCAAACCATAGAGTCCTCCGACATTTATTTCTTAAGGGTATTTGGGTCTTTTCCTATTTATTTAATACCTATACTATATTGTTTTGATGTTAATTTTAAGACCTATTACTAACTTTCAACTACTAAATCTACCTAAAACCCTTTAATTCTCTCAAATCCCCAATTCTTATCCAAGTTCATCCCGTCAAGTTTTCTTATCAAGGTATGTGGGAATTCACCAATGAATTTTCATTCATCAATTGGTCCTAAAAGATCTAAATTCTTCCAATTCAAAGCCACCTAATTTTGATTAGGGTTCAGGCAATTTCCATAGGTCTTATTTGATTTTGAGTTAACTGTTCAATTTCAATCTTCGTATGCATGTTTAGATTCAATTACATAGTTTTTAATAAAGTTCATACGAACTCATGCATTATTAATGATTGCCTATGAACTTTTTAAGAAAGATTATGAAGTTATGAATATGATTTATGATAGTTATGCATGATTTATGAAAAAGATGTTTACGATCTAAGGTTACTTTTAAGAAATGCATCAATGAAATTGTGAAAGGATTTCTCACATGTTAAGAAATCATGATTGGTGGAAGGTTTTCTCACACATACATGATTCGTGATTTATGGAGCTACTCTATGATGATTTATGATTAGATTAGTAACTTAATTGTGCATTACTAAGTATGACGATATGAATATGTTTTTGACTAATTCTGTTTGGATTTTACTTAGCACTGAGAAGACATTGAGATGGAGGCTCTCCCATTAATTGAGGTCGGGTCTTTAGTAGCAATCTCCTTGTCTCTAACTACATGCCCTTGTAGGAATTTTCTTAGAAATGCATAGCTAGTGGATCCACATGAGCTAGAAGTTTATGGTTCTTACCTTGGCAAGTAGGACATATCTTTCGGTGTGGAAGCAAGACAACCGATTCCGCGTTATAGCTCATGTGGTCTATGTTGGTTAAAGTTAAACATCCCAAAAAATGAACTACATTACTTTAGAGGTTTTATGAAGCTTTAATTATGTTATAAATTCCATGGACCATGTTTATGACTTATGATATTTTAAAGGCTTTTACTATGATTTACCTTGGTTATGCATATCATATTCTGATGTTCTCATATGCTCATGTCTCATGTTTGTTTACATAACCCCATACTTAATACATTCCATGTAATAATGCATGCTTGTGCCTACATTGTTTGATAATGTATGGTCCGACGTTTCTCCTCCTGCTTGTGACTAGTTAATTGAATGCTCATTGAAGACATGGTGAGTCTTCATGCTCTAAGTACTATGTCACCTTTAATGTAATTTTTTTATGTCTTTAGTTTCCAGATGTTGTACGTGGTGTATGAGTTACGTCCCAACCATTCTTTTGATATATTAGATGGGCTTGTCAAGACTAAGATTAGATTTCCACTTTAATTTCAAAGTATTCTAATATGAGACTCTCTACTTACATTCTAATTTTGTCTGCTATTTTGTGTTTATGCATATCAAGTGACTTATGTAGGGCCTCTCGTAGTCCTATATTATATGTCACGTCTAGGGCTTACTTTAGGTCATGACAAACTTGGTATTCAAAGCATAAAGTTTTAAAAAGTGTCTTGGGATGTTTGACAAGCCGCGTTAAGTAAAGTTTTGTTTATAAATGTGAAGCGTACCGCATTTATGAATAAGAGGCTATAAGGAATTTAGGAAACTTCACTTCGTTCACTACTCTAAAATTGTGTCGTAGAGTACATCTCTATAAAAGTCCTTTATTAACTCTTATTTGATGTTTTTCAGGATATGGATCTCTAGAGAGCTTATGTGAGAAGAAATGGGTCGGAGAATGTGGAGCCTGATGTTTCTCATGTTCCGGTTAATCCTTTGGCTGAACGAGTGAATAACGTCGAATTTTAAGCCCCTTTTAAATTCTTAGCTAAAGCTATGACAACCCAAGCAAATATAGAACTCGTTCCTCGTGTGAACCCAAAGGTGGGTACGGCGGCAACAAGGATAAGGGACTTCACTAGGATAAACCAACCAAAGTTTCTTGGGTAGAAAGTTGACGAGGGTCCTCAATAGTTCATTGATGAGATATGATAGTGGATATTATAGGAGTGTCACTAGTGGAAAAGGAGGAATTAGTCTCTTACTAACATAAGGGATTTGCTCAAGTTTTTGTTCAAACAGTAGAATAAAGAGAGGGCTATTGATCTGGGTCCACTTGATTGGGAGAAATTCAAAGGGGCATTTCTTAATCGTTTCGTTCCCCTTGAGATTAGGGAAGTGAAGGTTCTTGATTTTGCATATAATAATAGCTACGGTTAAAGTATTGGCATGGCTCCTTTTGATCCTACTTATGGTAGGAGGTCTAGATCTCCTATAGGTTGGTTTGAAGTTTGTGAGGTTGCTTTGATAGGTGATGAGTGGTAGATTTTCACTCCTTTAAAGTGGATTTAGCATAATAATTAGTATTCTCAATGCCTAATTATGTCATATTCTGATGATACTTTGATGAATTGCAACTATAAAGTCTAATTGAGAAGGCATGGATGAAATGTTTGAAAGAATGGCAAAAAATATTAAAAGAAGTGCAAACTATACATTGATGATTGCCAAATAAGAAAGGCGGATCGCCTAGTGAGCATGACCTCACCCAAAGTGACAGTACACAACACTTATGTTTATCGAGGCAGGTCAACAAACTCAAAAGAAAAGGCAACTCCTCGAATGAGAAGGGAGACCTTGTTGACAATCATCGAAAGCGATAGTGCAAGGAGAAAAAATGGAGGCTCGGAAGGAAAACTAAGATGGTATTGGGCTGATGCATGATTGGAGACTCGCTAAATAAGCTCAGCGAGCTCGACTAATGTCACCCAAAGGGTAACGTGTTCAGTTTTGGGTAAAATGCTCTGAAACTACAAATATCCCAACGGAGAGAGAAAAATGAGCTTTTTTTTGGATTGACGAGTGGAACACATGAATAGAAAGAAAAGTTTTTGTGAAGAGAGAAACACATTACCTTGTGAAGAACACTTTATAGTTTTTTGGGGTTTTTCAACTTTGTTCTTGAAATTGACAAATTTAATTTGAATTGAAAGTGAGTTTTCTTGTAATTGTTGAATTTCATGTTACCCGTGGCTGCTTTCATGAAAGGTATAATTTCTTTGCTTTTTGTGAAGGGTGGCTAAAACCTCATGATCTAGGGGTGCACATATGGGGTTGGGTATTGATTTAATGTTGTGGGTATTGTGATATGCTCTATTTTGCTGGTGGTCATATATGAATTTGGGCTTCTTAGCATGTGGTTAACATATGGGTTAAGGTTGTAAACTTAATTCCTACTTCCAATCTCCAATCGATGCTCGAAAGAGATTGATTCGAGTGGGTAATTAGTCTCATACTAGTAATTTAGGTTTGATGGGTTGTACCTTGCTTGAAAATAGAGGTTATGGATCGAATCTATTCACCATATTTCTGCATTGAAAGAGAAAAGAGTAGGGTATTGTGTTCATGAGATTGGCATATATATTAGAAAGTAGCCCTAGACAGATCATTACTAATAGGAGAGCTGGGAATTTCTTGCTAATCAGGTGCTATCTTCCGTCTAGCTCCGGAAGCATTGTCTGAAGTAATAAGAAAAGGGAAGTGACCACTCTGAAGTTCTTTTTCTTTGATTCCAATGAGCGATATCGTACAAGACGGAAGTCATGATTGATAGCGAAGATAGGTATAGACAAGACCGAAAGAAGATTCTATGCAAGGATGCTTTGAGATCGAAAGAAGATTAGCTTCATTGAAGATGACCTAGCCTATTCATAAATATCCATCACTGTATAGCAACACAGTTACCCTTATGTGACACTAATTTTCAATCCTCTCACCCCTAGATTGCTTCAATTTTATGGAATCTTGGTTTAATTGTGACAATTGATAATTGAATCCTTTTATTAAATTGGTGGAATCATCTATCCAATTGTTTTTACCACTACAAATGAATCATTGAACAATCCAAATTTCATGACAAAATTATCTATGATATACCAATCTCTGTGGGATTCGACCCCAACTCTTAGTTTGGTATTTTTATTGACTACGACTATTGTCTCTTTTCATTTGTTTTAAAGAGTATATTTGAGCATTATCGGAAAATGGCACCATTGCCAAGGAATGATGGTTGAGAATTCTTTTTGAGAAAACAGTTTGTAAATTTGTTTAGTTGTAGTAGATTGTTGTTTTGTGTTGTTGTTGGCTGATTTGCAGGTCTTATACAATGAGTGACCATGTTAGTAACAATGATAGTCACTACGGTAAAAACGACAATATGGGTGATTTTAGTGATATACATGTGAATATTGTTCAAACCGTGGGAGCCGTCCAGATACCTCCCAATGTTGGGAGGGTTGTGTTTTATGTAACCGGAACAATGTTGTAATATCTCCAACTAAGAGGAATGTTTGGGGATCAGATGAATATCCCCATGAAAACCTTAGGAATTGTTTGGAGGTGTGTGGGCCATTTGAGTTCAAAAACATATCTCAAGAGTCTATGAGGTTGAGGTTATTCCCGTTCTTATTGATGGGTGAAGCTACAAGATGGTTAGCGGAATTGTCAAATGACTCTATCACTTCTTGGGAGGAATTGAGTGAAGCTTTCTTGGAGAGAGTCTTTCCCCTATCGAAGATGGTGAAACATAGAACCCAAACCCAAATATTTAACTGCATTGGAGGTGAACTTCTATATGAGACTTGGTTTCGGTGAAAGAAACTACTTTTGCAATGTCCAACACATGGTGTTCCGGACGATTTGTTGCTGCAATACTTCTATTGTAGCCTTGATTCAGTCAATAAAGGTGTGGCTTATAAGTTAGTACAAGGAGGATTAATATGACAACCCTATGATGTGGATGCTTTGTTGTTAGATGAAATGATCAAAGTTAAGCGAGCATGGCATACTAGAGAAGACCAACTGTTTACTCTACCATGAGCATGAGCAAAGAACAAATCCAGAAGGAAAATGAACGAGATGAAAACATGGACAAAATAATGACCCAACTCGATTTGTTGTCTAAACATGTCATAGGAGGTGGACTTAGATTAGCGAATGTGGTTGGAACTAACAATGGGCAGTGCCAGGATGATACCAAGTTTGAGGCATTATATATTGAAGAAGTTAAATATTTGGAAAACCAAATTGGGGGTTCTCACCCAAATTACCAATAACAAAGTGGGAACCAAGGTTGGAACAAGGATCAAGTTAATTGTTGGAAATATTGGCGAGCTGGAAATTGGACAGATAGGGAGGCTGAAAAAGATAGATATGTTCCTCCACATGATCATCAATGACCAAATGACCCAGCTACCGCAGAAGGAAACTGAACTGAGGGAATGCTCACAAAGATCTTCAACAAGTTTAAACAAATTGTTACCTCTCATTCGGTATCTATCGAGTAGCTAGAGACCCAATTGTTCCAGATCTCTACTCATCTCAATCCAAGGTAAAAGGGAACATTGCCTAGTGATACCATCCCAAACCCTAAAATGAATGTTGAGGAAATGAGAACTATTTCATGCCACAACGTTAAATAAGACGCTTCTTTGGAGGCAATCCAAATCTTTACTTATTTTTTATTGTTTTAAATAATGTGTGTTGTGATTGTAGGTTGAAAAGCAGTAAAAATTAGAAAAATAACATTAGGTGATGCTAAAACTAGCATGATGATCCACCGAAAGTGTTGTGCGTACTCATTCTTGTTCGCTTTCTGAGCTAGAAATTATAGGAAAATGTGTTTTCCATTTCAGCGATTTAAGCTAAAAAAAGGCGATCCGCCGATGTATGGTATGCGAACTTTATCGAGTCCACCGAATCAGCTTTGAGGTTTGGTATTTATTTAGGAAATTTTGGTGAGCTTCAACTCCAATTGGTGATCCACCAATCACACTCAGCAACATTACTTGTGACTGCCGAGAGTGCCCGATAAAAAAAGGCTGAGGGATTTTTCAAATTCAAAAAGAAAATCCTTTGAAATTTTTTAGCCATTTCTTCCTCTCTTTTTTCTTGCAATAAATTGTTTGAATGCTTTAGAGTCACTAATGTGTGATTTTTTAGTGCATGAAGTGCATTTGCTTGCTAGAGTAGTTGACCGAACCCTATTCTCATGTTATTTTTGAGTTTTTCTTCTAGTTGAGGTTGGTTTTACATTTTTCGTTGTACATTTTGATCTTTAATATGTGTTTTGTATATGGGCTATAAGCCATTTGATGCATGTGGTTGTTTAATTTCATTAGGTAGTACAATAATGATCATATTGAACTGTACCCATGAATTGTTTGTGTTAGTTTTCCTAGAAATCTCTATATTTGAGTGTATTGGTTAAATATTGAAATTTAGCCCTTAAAATTGGAGGGTTTTAGTTGAATTTGATGTGGGTGAAGTCTCAGTAACCCAATGTTGACCCGATTGCATGATTTTTCCCAATGATAGATAGAGTGTCAACTCTCTTAAAGGGCATATCGTCAACTTGAGCAATACTTTGTGATATATGGGGAAAGTCTAAGTACCCATAGGTAGGTAAGCATGTGGGTGGACTGTAATTATGTGAGAAACTTGTTGTTGTTGCGTATGCTTGGTTTTTCTCTGAAAATTAGGCATATAGCCTGTTTGGCGAGCATGTTTTAGCTAGCCAACGAGGGTAGATGAATCACCGAGTAAACCATAGCTCTCCTTCTTGAGTGAATATGTGACCTTGGGCACTGTCCCATTTGGCAATCTTATGTTTGGCGAATTATCAAGTTGGAGTTGATATCGCCTTTGATGCATTTTTCTTTTCATTTTGCATTGTTAGTTTCGGTGGACTTATCTTAGCCCGCCGAAACCAACTCGGCAAATTGCCAAGTTTTAATTGACTCCACACTTTGTGCCTGAATTTTTTGATAACTATTACTATCCCTTTTGGCGAGCTCACCAGAGCACGCCCATCCTGCTAGGTGATGCAACTTCCCATTAGACGAGCCTCGGGGTATTTTTTTTAACTATGTTGCCAAATGAGTTTTATTTTAACTAACCTTCACCGATCTATGTTTGAATGTTTTTTCTTTGCAATTTATGGCTAAGACTAAGAGAAAGCAAGTGGTAACTTCTGGTATATAATTCGACAAAGACTATCCTTCCCCTATTTCTTCGTTGAAGAAGTAGATGCATATAGTTATTAATAAGCCATTTGAGGCTTCTCGGTGACGATAGCCTAGAACCCCACAAACATCTACACAAGAAAGTGTCCAATCCAGAAAGGAGGTTGTAAGAAAGAGAATGGACATCTAGTCCAAACTTTTGCAGCCTTTATCCACCTAGACGCCATCCATAGCTCTCCTGATTATCACTCCAAGATCCCTCAATAGGCTCAAGGTAGCTGGAGAACGTCCCATTCTTCAAGAGAAACGGCTCTCCATGTATGGGGTTATGAGTGATCACTTGGCTATTTGGGACACCATCAAGTTCCATTAGTTTAAGGGATTCACACGACCCTAAAACCCTTATGTTCCTTCTTGGTTTCATAAGTTCTATACAAACTATGCCCAGGCCTTACTAAAGAGGAAGAAGGGCACAATTTGGAACCTTCTGGATAAAGTAGAACTGTGGCAATAAGGTGCAATGCCCCGCTGGAGCACTCAACACTACATTAGGGATGCCAAAATTATAGGCCAAATATGTTTTCACTCTAGATGTAGCATGACCTTGATACGTTGAATGGTTGGTTGGCCCAACTCATATTTGACATTTCCCTTCCTGAAAGTGCCCGTATTAAAAAGAAGGATTTAAACATGGTGGCTCTGTGTTGGTTTGGATTTATTCGTATCAATATCATGCCCTCACAGAACAAATCTATTCTTCTCTATCTCAAGGTTGTAGTAGTTGGTGTGATCATTGGCCGGGAGAAGATTAATGTTGGGACTATTATTGCGAAGGAAAGACAATTGAGAGCTCGAGAGGAGCAAACCTCATTTCAATTCCCGGTCTTTATCACAAAGCTATGCGAGGATGCATGAGTTCTTTTTAGGGGGAATACAAATGTGTGGATCACCCTAGCCTCTTCCAATGACATCCGGTGGATTGAGACTGATTTTTTACGGGATACTACGACTTGGAGGAAGCCACCACCACCAGACACCTAGCCTATTGTTGATCCTACTACTCTAGCTTCTGAGGCCAGCACACTTGTTCCTTCTATACAGCATACATTTATATATTCCTCCCCTATTGTGTCTTTATCTTTTACACCTCCCACTACTTCTACTACTACCACTGCTTCTGTTGTTATGTCTATCTCCAATCATACTACCTATCCCCCTGGACTAAGGCATTAATTCATCAAATAGGCTACCTTGCATGGTCTGCAAATGTTAGAGCTGCAAGGGTTGAGAAGGACATGCCTGGTTAATTGATAGGGCGATTAAGAGGGTGTTGACCCCATTAAGGGATAGGGTGACTAGGTGTGAGGGGTTGATTGAGGCTCATAGTATGAGGTTAGACAGCCTCACTGCCAGATACGAGGCCCAAGAGAAGGCCGAGGGTAGTTTCGCTGTGTTGGACACCATGAGAGGTATATTGCTACTTAGTGAGCGGATGTAGACTTCTTGTGGTCTACTAATATTTCTATGCTATGGGGTGATGTTCCCCTACCTGATGCACAAGCATCCATGCCACCGATGATGCGCACTGCTAAGCCTACTATGAGTGTGCAACATAGTAGGTTAGATGGTAGAGTTGCTACTAACTATGTCAATGTTGATGTTAAGAGAGGCAATGATTATTGAGCCATGGAGACGGATGAGGAGGAGATGATAAATGATGAGGATGATAATGGTATTGTGTAGACACTCACGGAGGTGCAAGAAACCCTGGAGCTAATTGTTCAAGCCACCTGGAGAGAACCCTTCGAGAGACTTTAACACTTGGTATCAGTGGAGTCTGTTTAGACCCCATCATTTCTCCTAGTGACGTGACTGGTACTGCTACCCTAGCTAACTCCTCAGTGTGGCATCCTATGATATTATTACTCAGCACTACTAATGCCTCGGTTGATGCTTCCCCTCCATAGACTACATATGTGAGTGCTCTATAGACTTAGCCTATCAGGAGGACCTTTTTACTCTTCCTCCCGTACAATTACTTTTGCATTGATGCTGCTTTTTTATTTTTATGAGATAAAGGATGTGTTGCCAACATTCCTCTTTTGTTGTGTATTTTGTTATTTTTCAGTTTTGGATGATTGTAGTCGTTTACATTTGTTTATATTAGAGTGTTTCATTTGGTTTTGTTTATATCATGTTACCGCTTTTGTTTTCACTCTATTTTGCAACTACCCCATGATTTTTAAAAATTGTGAAATGCTTGAGTTTTCATGGATAATGATTTGAGGATCAGTGTTCAATATCGATGTGTTGAATAGTACTCATGATGAGTATGAAGTTTAGTGTTGGTGTAGCAAGAACAAAATCAACGTGGTTGCACTTTTGATTGGTATCTTTGAATATTTTGTTGACTAGTTGTGTTTTGATGTGAGCCCTCCAATGAACATCGCACGTACCTTTTGATCTTTTTGGGCTATGCTAAATGAGTGTATTTTGAATTTCCATGTGTGGTGAGGTCTTATTTGAAAGTATGTGTGTGGAATTCTAGAATTTGCCTTGTTAGTCTAATTTTCTAAACTTTGGTAATTGCAAGGCATGATCTTGGGAAAAACTTCTGAGAGGGAACCCAAATTTTCATTATCGTTTGTTACTACCTTGTGCGGGTGTGCATCCATTTTGGAACCATTTCAGCCTAAACCATGTGGTTACCAAACCAAACTAAAACCTCTTGAGAAAAATTGTCCCTACCTTCTCACCCAAAATCCTTTTTGAAGCATTGTTATGTTTGAATAACCAACTTGGCCAAAAGCCTTAGTTGGGGTGTGGAAAGGAAGGAGGAATGAAAGCCAAGAGAAGGTCAAAGAAATATGGAATGAGACTCAACTTTGAAGTTTGTTACAAAGAGAAGGAACCCTTCCTTATAAAAAAAATAGAGAAAGAATTATTGTGATGAAATATTTCAAAAAATGGAAATAAAAAAGAGAAGTGATGGTATAAATGGCATTTCAAATAAAGCAAGTAAAAAGTCAAAGTTTGAGTTCTCAAATGAAAAAAAAAATGAAAGAACTAGAGAATAGGTGAAGATGATTGCAACAATGCATCAAAAAGATGAAGTCACTAAGCCCAGTTGACCATACCTTAACCCCCATCCCCATTACAAGCCTAAAATACCCTTGAGATCTTGTATGAACCAAGTTGTGTGATGATTGGAAAATTTGGGAAAACCTATGGGATAAAGCTTGCATATATTTCTCCTTTGAGATAGTGAGAGTTGCATTCATTCCTTATTTCTTTGTTTATTTTCTTTGTGAGAACATGAAATTGTACTTGATGTGAGGACACTTGAATGCATTTATTGAAACACGGTCTTTCATTAGAAAAGAAGCTATAGTGAGCTTGAGCTTGAGCTTGTGTTGAAACCAACTAGTCATCATTTTAAGCTCTTGATCATGATTGAGTGTAGCATGTTGTTGAGAGTAATCTTGTAATGGAACTTTCATGTTAGCTCTCATTGAATATTGTTGTAGACACCCTTATTGAGCTAATTATGTTCTTGATTTACTTGAGGACAAGACAAATTTTAAGTTGGGGGTACTGATGAGTGGAATATTTGCACTCATTTGAGAGAAAGTGAGTTGAAACATGATTGGTGAATCACCAAATGAGCTCGGCGAGCCTGACTAATGGTCATACAAAGGGTAGCGTGTTGAGTTTTGAGCCAAATAGTGGAAACTATAAATATCCCAAAGGAGAGATAAAAAAAATGATCTTTTTGTGGATTCATGAGTGGAACACAGAATTAGAAAGACTAATATTTGTGAAGAGAGAAACATTTTACCTTGTCAAGAACACTTTCAAGTTTCTGGGTGATTTTCAACTTTGTTGTTGAAACTGACAAATTGAAGTTGAATTCAAAGTGAGTTTGCTTGATTTCATGTTACTCATGGTTGCTTTCATGAATGGTATTATTTCTTTGCTTTTTGTGATGGGTGGCTAAAACCCCAAGATCTAGGGGTGCACTTATGGGGTTGAGTATCTATTTAATGTGGTGGGTATTGTATTATTCTTTATTTTGATACTGTTTATACATGAATTTAAGCTAATTAGCATGGGGTTAACTTATGGGTTGAAGCTGTATATTTAATTCCTACTCCCAATCTTTGGTTGATGATCGAAAGAGATTGATTGTAGTGGGTAATTAGTCTCATACTAGCAATTTAGATTTGATATCTGGAACTTTTTTGATAATAGAGGTTATGGGTTAGATCTATTTACCCTATTTCTGCATAGAAAGAGAGAATAGAGTAAGGTATTGGATTGTTGATGTAACATCTCGCAATTTGAAATAGCTAGGAAGAAGCTAAGAATTGGAAATAGTCATTTTTGGAAAGAATTGAAAATCTGGAAATTTGTTTAGGTTAGGAAAAGTGAGTTTTTGGTCAACTTCAAATGGCCATATCTCCTAGCTCAGGATGATTTAGGTGTACTTACAGAGATGGTTGGAAAGCTCGTGGAATGATTATTCCAACGCCGCCTAGTTTGCGCGATTCCGAGTTCGTATGAGTAAGTTATGTCCTTTGGAAGTTGGGTTGTTGGACTAAGGAAAGCCAAATCCGGATTTTTAAGGGTAGTTTGGTCTTTTCCATACCCTTTTATTTTAATTCATTTTTGGTAATTACTTAGGGGTCTAAACTGAACTTAGTCAGTTTACGCTTTCGGAAAAAGAGTAAAGGTTTTGAGATAAGAGAAAAGAAGAGGAGAAAAGAGAACAACGTTCAAGATTCATCAAGATCGTCGAGTTAGGCTTGTGGATTTCGTCGGGGGTGATCCCTACAAGGTATGTGAGATCATATAGCATTGGGTTAATTCGCCCACGTGCCAATCATGAGTTATTTAAGGGAATTTAAGTTCTTGAAAGCTTAGAAATTGAGATCTTGAATAGGTTTGTTGAAGTTTCATTAGATTCTTGTTTCGTTGAATTTGTTGAGGAGTTGTTTGATCCTAATATGTGATTGTAGGTTTGATTTTGAGTAGAATTTGATGTACTTTGAACAGTTAATCGATTCTAAGTGTTGGGTAAAAGAACCCACGGAGTTTAGAGCTGAAAAACAAAGAAGAGATTTCGTCGGACAAAATCCGACATCAGTGGCGCGTCGCGGAGCTGGTTCCCTGTTTTGGGAATTTTTGTTTCGTATCGCGGAGCTGTCACAGAGTCTTCTGCCTCAAAAGCCATTTTTTAAACTAAAAATTAAATATGTCTCCGCTTCGCAGACCCACCCTCAGATCATTCCTAAACGTTATGAGATCTTTCCTATCACAAATCTCGAACCTGGAATCCATAATTCAATTTTAGGATCAGTTAGGAGTCAAGTCAAGAGAAGTCAAGAGTTAAGTTAAGAGAAGTTCATGAAGTTTTTTTTTAGAAGTCTTTTACAAACGTTTTAACCTTGTTTTAAGACTTAAATTTTGAGTTCGGTAAAGAGTAAAGTTGAAGTTCATTTCTTCAAAAGTATATGGGGGCTAAGTATTCCCAAAGAGATTTAAAATGTTTTCACATTTAAATAAGAACAGACACTGAGATTTCCAAAGAGCCTTCAGGCTAGTTTTCAGAAAAGAGTAATCGCTTTCTAAATGAAGTAAGAGGGGAAACTTTGATTTCCAAGATAGCCTTTGGGCTAAGTTTTTGAGCACTAATCTCAAATCACAGAAGAAGTATGTTTTTAAACATAAGAGCTAATATTATTATTTTTTTGGGTGTAGTATGGAGCACCGATATTGGGGAGAGTTCAGACAACTCACAGCCCCCATTAACCATGTAGTCATCATGGGTAGAAAAGGGTCATACTTTTTAGATGAATCATTTTCACATAGACTAGAGGATCCACTTAGTAGTTCAGGTCCTATACATATGGCAAGGTATAGGATGCGCTGGAAGCGTGAGGCAGATCGATGTATTATCACAATAGCTCTTATCTGATGGTTGTCGGTTAGAGAAACTCCCACATCAGTACTTTGTATTTTTATATACATCAGTCTATTTGTACTTTTACATACAACTCAGAGTTATTTGTATCTTTGCATACACACAGAGTTGACATCATGTTTTAAACAACTTTTCTTTATATGGCACTTCTTTTAAACTGTTTTATATTGGAATGAGTTTAGTTATGTTGAGTTGAGTTGAGCCAGGTAAGTTCTTCAGTACCTTTTAGATTCTTTTCAAGCCTATGTTGTGTTTAGTATTCCAACTCGCATACTCGTACATTCAATGTACTGATGCCAGTTGGCCTGCATCGTATTATGATGTAGACGCAGGTAACTAGGATCGGCATCCAGCATATTGTTGATCCAGTGAGTAGTTCAGAGTCTATTGGTGAGACTCTTTGCATTTCAGAGGATTCCTTTTGTTTACTTTCAACATTAGATAGTTCATTAGGATGTCGTGGGCCTGTCCCGACATCCATCTCAGTTGTTTTAAAGGATTTCTAGATAGTCAGTCAGATGTTAGTTCATTCGTCATCATTTTGTTATCGACTTATGTTCAGATTTGAGTTGTCATTTTGGCTAAGTTAAATGTTTATTTTCAAAACATTATGAGTTCAGTTTGAGATAGTTAAGTTGTTTAACATTTGAATTCCTTTCTTATTGCATATAGTCTTATGCTGAGTAAGTAAGCCATGCCAAGGGTTCGCTTGGGGCCAGCAATGGTTCTCGAGTGCTAGTCCTGACCAGGGTATAAGCTCGGGGCTTGACAAACTTGGTATTAGAGCGCAGAGTTCAAGAGTCCTAGGGAGTCTATGAAGCCGTATTTGTAGAGTCCTAGTTATCAGTGTAAAAGGCACCACATCTATAATTAGGAGGCTACAACATTTAGAAAGTTCCTTCACTTCTTTAATACTCATTTCGTGCGTTAGAGTTTTATCTGTATAAAGTTTCTTTCTAACTTGTGCTTATGCGTAACCGATTTTGAGCTGGCCTATGGTCGAGAGTGCCTTTATGAGGCATTTCTTTCCGCGTGAGCTAACAGAAGCAAAGAGATGGTTGACGACATGAGGAGCAGGATGAGTTTATTCATTGTTGGGTTGACTCGTCTGTCAAGTAAGGAAAGTAAGGCAGCCATGCTAAAAGGTGACATGGACATAGCAAGGCTGATGATCCGTGTGCAACAAGTTGAGAAAGAGAAGCTAAGGGATAGAGAAGAGTTTAAGAACAAGAGACCTAAGACAGGGAACGAGTCCGGGTAGCAGAAGAGTAATGCCAACCGGTCATCCTTCTAACAGAAGCAGAAATGACTTGCTTTATCATCTGCTAATGCACTTGCACCTAAGAACAAAAGGTGAGTATAATAGTCAGAACTTCAGAGATAGACCTGTACCTTCGCAAGGTAGTAAGGCACAAAGGGGTACTAAGATTCCTGCATGTGCTAAGTGTGGTAGGAGCCACTCAGGGATGTGTCGTGATGACTCCACTAGTTGCTTGAAGTGTGGCCAGAATGGTCATTTTATGAGAGAGTGTCCTAAGAGCAGACAGAGTAATGGTAATGGGGGATATAGAGCCCAGTGTTCTTCAATTGCTCCACCATATAGAGCTTCATCTAGATGAACTACTTCAAGGGTAGGCAGAGAAGGAAAACCATCTTTATGCTAGTCGCCAAGAGCAAGAGGATTTGCCAGATGTCGTCACTGGTATGAACCAAGTCTTTAATTTTGATGTTCTTTCTGAGAAACTTCTTGAGCATTCAGTGTTTCTACACTTGTTGGTGAGTCTATTCTAGCAGATAGAGACTATCGTGATTGTCCCATTTCCGTAAATCACAAGAGGACCATGGTTGATTTAATTGATTTAGACATGGTAGATTTTGATGTCATTCTTGGTATGGACTGACTTCATGCTTGTTATGCCTCAGTTGATTGTAGAACTCGAGTTGTAAAGTTTCAGTTTCCAAATGAGTCAGTCTTAGAGTGGAAAAGCAATTCAGCAGTGCCTAAGGGTCGTTTTACTCCTCACCTTAAGGCAAGGAAGTTAGTTTCTAAGGGGTGTGTCTATCACTTAGTCTAAGTTAATGACTCTAGTGTTGAGATACCTCATATTCATCAATTCCAGTAGTAAAAGAGTTTCCAGAAGTCTTTCTAGATGATCTTCTCGGAGTCCCTCCTAAGAGAGAGATAGACTTCTGTATAGATCTTCTTCCAGATACTCGTCCGATATCTATTCCGCCATATAGAATGGCACCAACAGAGTTGAAAGAGTTAAATGAGCAGTTGAAAGATCTTTTAGAGAAAGGTTTCATTCGACCAAGGATCTCATCTTGGGGTGCTCCGGTCCCATTTGTGAGAAAGAAAGATGGTTCCCTTAGGATGTGTATACATTACCGTTATTTGAACAAGGTTACCATCAAGAATAAGTATTCTCTTCCGTGAATTGATGATCTTTTCGATCAGCTTTAGAGTGCTACATGTTTCAGTAACGTAGACCTCAGATATGGCTACCATCAGTTAAGAGTTACGGAATGTGATATTCCAAAGACAGCATTCAGGACTCGTTATGGTCATTATGAGTTTTTGTCCATGTCCTTTGGTTTGACCAATGCGCCTGCAGCGTTCATGGACCTTATGAATAGAGTCTTCAAACCTTATTTAGATATGTTTGTTATAGTCTTCATTGATGACATACTAATCTATTCAAGGAATGAAGAAAATCATGCTAGCTATCTCAAAATAGTTCTTTAGACTTTGAAAGATAGGAAGTTGTATGCCAAGTTCTCTAAGTGTAAGTTTTGGCATGAGTTTGTGGTATTCTTGGGCCATATTATTTTCGAAGATGGAATTAGAGTTGACACTCCAAAAGATAGAGGCAGTGCAGAACTGACCTAGACCCACATCTCCAACGGATATTAGGAGTTTCTTAGGGTTGGCTGACTACTATAGAAGGTTCGTCGAAGGGTTCTTGTTTATTTCGTCTCCTTTGACCAAGTTGACTCAGAAGACAGTGAAGTTTCAATGGTCTGAAGCTTGTGAGAAAAGCTTTGAGGAATTGAAAAAAAGAGGGTAACTACTGCCCCAATTTTGACCTTACCGGAAGGTACTCAAGGTTTTGTGGTGTATTGTGATGTATCTAGAGTTGGCTTGGGATGTGTATTAACGCAGAATGGCAAAGTAATAGCTTATGCCTCAAGACAGTTGAAAGTTCATGAGAAGAACTACCCAACCCATGACTTAGAGTTGGTTGTCGTAGTATTTGCTTTGAAAATGTGGCGCCATTATCTTTATGGTGTGCCTGTGGATGTGTTCACCAATCACAAGAGTCTTCAGTATGTGCTTAGTCAGAAAGATCTTAATCTCAGACAAAAGAGGTGGTTAGAATTACTTAAGGATTATAACATAAGTATTCTTTATTACCCAAGTAAGGATAATGTTGTTGTTTGATGCGTTAAGCAGTTTGTCTATGGGTAGTACCACCCATTTTGAGGAAAATGAGAAAGAGTTAGAAAAAGAGGTGCATAGACTTGCACGATTATGAGTTCGACTAATGGATTCCACAGAAGGAGGAGTGGTGGTGATGAATGGGACTAAATCATCATTAGTGTCAGAAGTAAAAAGAAAGCAAGACCAAGATTCTTTATTGCTTGAATTAAAAGGCAAGTGTTCATAAGCAATAAGTGATGGCTTTTGAACAAGGGGGAGAGAGTGTTTTGAAGTATCAAGGTGGATTGTGTGATTGGGTATACTTGAAAGTTCCACCCATGAAGGGTGTTATGAGGTTTGGTAAGAAAGGGAAACTTAGTCCCCGGTATGTTGGTCCTTACAAAATTTCCAAAATGATTGACAACGTAGCTTATGAATCAGAACTACCTCAAGGGTTAGCAGCATTTCACATGGGATTTCATGTCTCCATGTTGAAGAAGTGCATGGCTATCCTTCATTGATCATACCAACTAAATAAATTGAGATCTAGGATAGCTTATCTTATGAGGAGATTTTTGTTTACATTTTAGATCGCCAAGTTCACAAGTTGAGGACTAAGGAGGTAGCATCAGTCAAAGTTCTTAGGAGGAACCAATTTGTTGAGGAAACTACTTGGGAAGCTGAGGAATATATGAAAAAGATATATCCACATCTCTTTGAGTCCGGAGAAAATGCAGGCCAAGGTACTAATTCTCTTCTTAGTACTCTTTAAATTATAAGTTAGCATGTTGTAATTGCTTTGCTTGTTGGGTATTTGAACTTGATGTTACCACCCATAGCCTAGTAAGAGTAATCTCATTCGAGGATGAATGATCCCAAGGGGGAGATATTGTAACATATCGCAATTTGAAATAACTAGGAAGAAGCTAAGAATTGGAAATAGCCATTTTTGGAAAGAATAGAAAATTTGGAAATTTGTTTAGGTTAGGAAAAGTGAGTTTTTGGTCAACTTCAAATGGCCATAACTCCTAGTTCATGACGAGTTAGGTGTACTTCTAGATATGGTTGGTAATCTCGTGGAATAATCTTTCCAACGCCGCCGAGTTTGCACGATTCCGAGTTTGTATGATTAAGTTATGCCTTTTGGATGTTCGGCTGTTGGATTAAGAAAAGTCCAAATCCGGATTTTTGAAGGGTAGTTTTGTCTTTTCCTTACCCTTTTATTTTAATTCGTTTTTGGTAATTACTTAGGGGTCTAAACTGAACTTAGTCAGTTTACGCTTTTGGAAAAAGAGTAAGGGTTTTGAGAGAAGAGAAAAGAAGAGGAGAAAAGAGGAGAAAGGAGAAGAACGTTCAAGATTCATCAAGATCGTCGAGTTTGGCTTGTGGATTTCGTCAGGGGTGATCCCTACATGGTATATGAGATTATATAGCATTGGGTTAATTTTCCCACACGCCAATCATGATTTATTTCAGCGAATTTAAGTTCTTGAAAGCTTAGAAATTGAGTTCTTGCATGGGTTTGTTGAAGTTTCGTTAGATTCTTGTTTCGTTGAATTCGTTGAGGAGTTGTTTGATCCTAATATGTGGTTTTAGGTTCAATTTTGAGTAGAATCTGATGTACTTTGAACATTTAATCGATTCTAAGTGTTGGGTAAAAGAACCCACATAGTTTAGAGGGTTTAGAGTTGAAAAACAAAGAAGAGATTTCGTCGGACGAAATTCGACATCAATGGCGCGTCGCAAATCTGGTTCCCAGTTTTGGGAATTTTCATTTCGCGTCGCAGAGCTGTCATGGAGTCTTCTCCCTGAAAATTCATTTTCGAAACTAAAAATTAAATATGTCTCCACGTCGCGGACCCACCCTCAGATATTGATTTTTGGTCTTTTCTCATGTTTAGCTATCTAAAATTATTCCTAAACATGACGAGATCTTTCCTATCACAAATCTCGATCCTTGAATCCATAATTCAATTTAAGGATCAGTTAGGAGTCAAGTCAAGAGAAGTCAAGAAGTCAAGAGTTAAGCTAAGAGAAGTTCCTAAAGTTTCTTTTTTTAAAAGTCTTTTACAAACTTTTTAACCTTGTTTTAAGACTTAAATTTTAAGTTCGGTAAAGAGTAAAGTTGAGTTCATTTCTTCAAAAGTATATGGGGGCTAAGTATTCCCAAAGAGATTTAAAATGTTTTCACATTTAAATAAGAAGGAAAGTGAGATTTCCAAAGAGACTTCGGGCTAGTTTTCAGAAAAGAGTAATCTCTTTCTAAATGAAGCAAGAGGGAAAATTTTGATTTCCAAGACAGCCTTTAAGCTAAGTTTTTGAGAACTAATCTCAAATCGTAGAAAAAGTATGTTTTTAAACATAAGAGCTAATATTAATATATTTTTGGGTGTAGTATTAAGCACCGATATCGGGGAGAGTTAAGAAAATTCACAGCCCCCATAAACCATGTAGCCATCATGGGTAGAAAAGGGTCATACTTTTCAGATGAATCATATTCGCATAGACTAGTAGATCCACTTAGTAGTTCAGGTCCTATACATGTGGTAAGGTATAGGATGCGCTGGCAGCGTGAGACAGATCGTTGTATCATCACAATAGCTCTTATGTGATGGTTGTCGGTTAGAAAAACTCCCACATCAGTACTTTGTATTTTTGTATACATCAGTTTATTTGTACTTTTACATACATGTCAGAGTTATTTGTATCTTTGCATACACACAGAGTTGACATAATGTTTTAACCAACTTTATATTGAAATGAGTTCAGTTATGTTGAGTTGAGTTGAGTTGAGCCAGGTAAGTTCTTCAGTTCCTTTCAGATTCTTTCCAAGCCTATGTTGTGTTTAGCATTCCAACTCGCATACTCATACATTCAATGTATTGATGTCAGTTGGCCTGCATTGTATTA
>JAJONQ010002072.1:0-24103 GCA_036250385.1 Solanum microdontum | reverse complement strand
ACTTGAAAAAGATGGAACCCATCCATATAAAAAAAGAGAAAGAAAATAAAGAAAAAAAACGAAAAAGAATGAAAAAGTTGTGAAATAAAGTTGTGAAAGTTGCAAAAGAAATGGGGTGTCCGGTATTCCATTGGAAGTGAATAATGGGGTGAATTTTTAGCATGAGTGAAAATGCTAAAGAAAAGGGAGGAAAGTGATGTTCATACCATATTTCATGAAGATAGCAGCTACTGAGGCTAAATGACCACACCTTTACACTCAGCCCCGTTACAAGCCTTGAAAAGACCTTTTTGATCTTGAGTAAGCTGAAACGAGTGTTGATTAGAAAATAAGGGCAAACCTATGGGTGAAGTCATACATGTGTTTATCTTTGAGAGTGTGAGAGTTGTATGTGATTCCGGAGCAATAAATTGTCATAAAAATGTGTGTGAATACGGGAATCATCCTTGTTGTGAGGGCATTTGAGTACCTTTGTTGAGCTTAAACTTGCATTTGAAGCAAGTATAGTGAACTTGAGAATCTTAGTTAATGGTGAGTCACAACTTGAATCTTTGAGTGCACAATTGATCCTTACATGAGTAAGTTGAGTCTTCTTGTGTGCATTCATAATTGAGTCTTTTGCAGCACTGTTTTAGACATCCTTTTTGAACTGCTGAACTTGAGTTTTATGTGAGGACAAGCAAAAGTTTTTGGTGGGGGGGGTGGGTTGATGAGTACGAGATTTGGACTCATTTAGGTCTTATTTTATATAGATTTAGTGTCCTCAAATGCTTATTTTGTGCCAATAACTTATGTTAAATCCTTGATTTCAGGAATATGGATTGAGGGACAAAGCAAGGACGCTAACATGCAAAATGGAACAAAATAGGTTGAAGAAATGAAGATAGGCGATCCTGAGGATCGCCAAGGCTACATCACTTGCGTCACACATCAGCTCAAAAAGAAGCTCCCAATTTGGGGAAGTCAGGATTAGAGCTTCTACTAACTTCTTCTTCAAGGCCTCAAAAGCTCGATTGCACTGCTCATCGAGGAAGAATTTCATCTTCTTCTCTAAGAGACTACGCATGAGACTTCCTGTCTTAGATAAATCCTTAATGAATCTCCTGTAAAATTCATCATGACCCAAAAAATTTCTCACCCCTTTAATAGAGACTAGGAAAGGTAACTTTTCTATGACTTTCACTTTGGCACGATCAACTTCCAGCCCTCGCTTTGACACCTTGTGGCCCAATATAATCCCTTCCTATACTAGAAAATGACATTTTTCTGAGTTTAGGACGATATTGGTTTCCTCACATCTAGCTAGCACCTTGTCCAAATTTTGCTGACACCTATCAAAAGACTCCCCAAAGACTGAGAAGTCATCCTTGAATATTTGGACAAAATCTTCTACTATATCATGAAAGATGGCCATTATGCATCTTTGGAAGGTGGCTGGGGCATTGCATAATGATTAACATTTCAAAGACACTTCATCTAGTTCTAAGTGTCAACGATCGCTAGTCAGTATATAACCCAACTAAATGAGTTGGGGTCTATCCCACAGAGAGTAGTTTTCCCTTCGAATTCAATTATAGAAGTATGACAACAATCTCTTCAATTGAACACGTATTGTACCTATTTGGTTTAAGCTTCAAATTTCAGGTTATAATTATCAATCCAATTCAACACTTGACACGAAATCATCAAATAATGAGGTAACACTTGAGGAATTGACCAACCAATTATTGAATTCAACTTAGTGGATGAACATTGATGCTCACAGTGGGATAAATTGTCTTGGGTAGGTCGGACTATATGTAAAGCAATTTTCTCTCGAACAATTACCTTATCTTTGTAGAATTCTCTTGAACTTCAACACTAGACGGAAGATGCCCAGCCCTTGTCCTCATCAAATCCACTCTCTCGAGCTAGATACAAAGGATAGGTTCCATGTTTCACTTTCTCAAGCTGAAATCATGGTGACCCACTACTAAGGATGCTAAACTTGCTACTTTGGCTTTGCACTTCTCTCTCGAGCAACCACAATAAACTGAACTAGTTACACTAATCATGCAAGATGACCTCAAAACACAGCAACAAATCAAGCCAACTTCAAATTAACACCATTATTCACAAATAAATGACACCCACTTAGTAAAACTCAACAATTGGTCACATAGTCAAAACCCCAAGGAGAGGGTTTTAGCCAATCATAGCAAAAAGATGAAAATCAACATCTGCCATATTTTCCATAGCTAGGTAAAAACAAAAATTGAAAGTTAAAATCAACTACAATCTTCTTTATTACAATATTTCAATGAAAAACCTTTCTCAAATCACTTGAAATCCACAATGGTAGTGTTTTTACTATCAATCTTGTGTTCCTCCCATTTCCGAATGCTTTCTCTCTCTAGCAAAAATCAATTTGTGCAAGTCCGATGTGTGACCGTTTAGGACCAATCAGCGAGGTAAGTCGGGCTACGCCGATGTTTCTTCCTCTCGCCTTCATTTTTCATTTCGTCTTGGTCCAACCGCTGTAATTTTAGGCGATCTAGATCGGGATCGCCGAGTAGCTCCGCGAGTCACCCTTTCTCCTTTCATCTCGCCTATCAGCACTTGTTTGGATCTCCATCAACATTTTTGGTGACCTGGTCATCAAACACCGAAGCGATCGGTGACACGCCGAATAGATTTACTACTCGCCGAAGTTACCCCTAATTTAGCCTCAGCACTCTGTAACTTTAGGCGGTAGAGTGGCAACTTAGCGAGTCGCCGAGTGGAATCGGCAATTATCAACCTTTTGTTTCCCTTCTCTTCTTTGCTTGTGTTTTCTCTATTTCCCATTTCTGTCCTACCTTTGTTCCTCACTCCATGTAGCTGAGAATCAAGGGTTTTGCATCAGGTATTTGCACAAAATAAGTATTTGATGACACTAAATCATTGTAACTAAAGCCCTAAATGAGTCCAAACTTCAGACTCATCAATACCCCTCAACTCAATTTCAACAGTTCAAAAAGGGATGCCTCAAACAGTGTTACACAAGAGTCAATCATGAATGCACACAACAGGACTAAACTTACTTATGCAAGGATCAATTTTGCACTCGAAGATTCCAGTTGTGACTCACCATTACAAAGATTCTTAAGTTCACAATACTTGCTTCAAATGCAAGTTCAAGCTCAACAAACGTACTCAAATGCCCTCACACAAAGAATGATTCCATATTAACACACAATGGTTCAATAATTTATAACTCCGAAATCACGATCAACATTCACACTCACAAAGATGAACACATGCATGACTCCACCCATAGGTTTTCCCTTATTTTCCAACCAACACTTGTTTTAGCTCACTCAAGATCAAAAAGGTCTTTTCAAGACTTGTAACGGGGTTGAGTTTAAAGGTATGGTCATTTAGGCTCAAAGGCTGCCATCCTCATGAAATGTGGTGTGAACACCATTTCCTTTCCTTCTCCTCTTCATTCTCATTTATGTCACCCCATTATTCCTTTTCCATGAAACTTTGAACACCCCATTTGTTTTGTGCTTTCACACTTTATTTCAAAACGTTTTCACTCTTTTTCTTTTTCATTTTTTTTTTTGTATGGAGTGGTTCCATCTTTTTCACAACCATGGATTAAGAGGGACTTATTTGTATTTCTTGATTTACCTTCTCTTTCTCTTTTCACCATACCCCCAACTTAAGGTTTTGGCCTAAAGTGGATATTCAAACCAACCACATCTCATGAGAATTAAGGATGAAGGGATAAAGAAAGGTCACAATTTCATCAAGTTTCTTCCAAGAAAAAGGGTAAGGCTCAAGGGGTGCTCAATCAAAGATTACACACTCACAAGGTAGGCCACAAAAGAGGTCTAATGTCAAATTATTTCACTCTTTAAAATTTGTGTGGCCTAAGATCATTTCAAGAGCTCACATCACTTTGTCAATCGGACCAACGGGGTAAATTCTAGGTGTCATAACAAATGGTTCAGGGTAAGCTCATCACACAAGGCATTGGCACTAAAGATCAAACAAGACTCCACACTTTCGCTATTGTGCAATGATCATTACAAGAGACTCCTGGCATAACTGGCTAGTTACAACGAGATCCAAAAAGTTCATATATTGTATATATAACTTTATTCGGCCTCATTGTAGCTACACATTCATGTTTGTTTGATTGAGAGCACTATTCAAGTCATCGGTATTGAACAAGACCGATACTCAAATTTGCAGAAGAGAAGCCACAATTAAATACACAAGAGGTGGCAAAAATGGGTCAAAAAGGTTCCAAGAACACCACAAAATTTACTGACCAAGTACACACCCTCACTAAAAGCATTAAACATTGTCCACAATGTGAGTAGAGAACAGAAACTCCCGCTAATAAAACAAAAATAAAAAATTTAGCAAATAAAGATAAAATTCTAGTATGTAAACATGCAGAGCAAGGTGATGAGGAATCTTCACTAAGCGCCCAGTCGGCGTGAGAATGAAACAGTCCCAAATGATTTGGCGGTGCGCCCAATGAGCATAATAACGCATTTTGTTCCAGTGGGTGACACTCACAGAAAGGGGCAATTCGGCGAGGATGCAGGAGGTCGCCGAACAGGTCGGTGACTCGTATAATGGACTTAGAACTTCGCCGATCTATCATTGACTTACGTTGTCAGCAATGAAGTAAAAGGGGGAGAAAATCGGGTCGCCTAATCACATCGGCGATTTGCCAAGTGATGAAGGTCTCCCGCCAAATGTTCCTGAATCTCAGCCTCATTTTTGAAGTCCATAGGGCGGACTATGTCGTGCTCGCTGAATGGGTTCAGCGATTCGCCAATAGCATCTTCCTCTCGCACAAAATCCTGAACCTACAACATTAACACACATTATTTTAAGACATTACTACTTGGGTTGCCTCCCAAGAAGCGCATTATTTAATGTCATAGCACGACATGGAAATGTTCTCAAGCATCTTCCAGGTATACCACCTCAATCAGAGAAATCTCTTGGCACTCACAAAAGTATAACTGGAAGTGTTGCCTATCCACCTTTAATGCAGGTCCTTCTTGACCTTCAACCTTGATGGCACCATTTGTGAACACTCGTATCACTCTAAACAGTCCCGACCATTTAGACTTGAGCTTTCCTGGAAAGAGTCTAAGTTGAGAGTTGAATAGTAACACCCAGTCTCCCACTATGAACTCCCTCTTAAGGATTTTAGCATCATGCCATTTCTTCATCTTTTCCTTGTAAAGGGCTGAACTTTCATAAGCTTTGAATCTGAATTTGTCCAACTCATTTAACTGCATTACTCTCTCTTTTGAGGTCTTTGTCTAGTCCAGATTTAAAGCTTTCAATGCCCACAATGCTTTGTGTTCCAATTAAAGTGGTAGATGGCAAGATTTACCAAAAACTAGATGATAGAGAGACTTCCCAATTGGTGTTTTGTATGCGGTACAATATGCCCATAGTGCATCATTGAGCTTTCGAGACCAATTAGTTCTATTAGAATTCAGTGTCTTGGCCAAGATACTTTTGATCTCCTGGTTGGACACTTCGACCTGGCCACTCGTTTGGGAATGATACGGGGTTGCTACTTTGTGTTTCACTCCATAGTTGCTCAATGAAGTTGGGACCCCCCATCACTAATAATTGGCAAAATTAGCATACCAAGGAGGTTGTTTGAGAGTTATCGTGAATACCTGATCGGCGGGAAAAACATCATTTATGTCGATCTCTAGTTCGTCATTCTCCTTGACTTCTAATCTAGATAAGTGGTCTGCCACCTGATTTTCACAACCTCTTCTAACTTTGACCTTAAAGTCGTATTCTTGCAATAGAAGCACCCACCTTATCAATCTTGGTTTGGCGTCTTTCCTTTCCATCAGGTAACGTAATGTAGCTTGATCAGTGTGAACAATCACTTTAGTACCTAGCAAGTATTCCCGAAACATCTCAAATGCATAAACTACCGCAAGTAAGTCTTGTTCAGTAACTGTATAGTTACGTTGAACACTATTTAGAGTTTTGCTTGCGTAGTAGATGGGGTGAAAAAGTTTATTGCATTTTTGCTCCAATACAACAACTAATGTCGTGCCGCTAGCATCACACATTACTTCGATAGATTATGACCAATCAGAACTAATGATGATCGGGCTGGAAACCAATTTTTCTTTCAAGCACTTGAAAGCTACCATGCAAGAATCATCAAAGTGGAATTTCACCTCTTTCTCCAAGAGTTTGCATGGAGGATGTGCAATCTTTGAGAAGTCTTTGATGAACCTCTGGTAAAAGCCGGCATGTCCCAAAAAACTGCGAACACCCTTTACCAAATTGGTGGAGGTAACTTCTCAAACACTTTAATCTTTGCTTTGTCAACCTCGAGCCCCTTTTATGACACTTTGTGACCAAGCACTATACCTTCCTTAACCATGAAATGACATTTTTCCCAATTTAGGACTAAATTTGTCTCCAAACATCTTTGGAGAACTTGTCCTAAGTGCTCTACACATGCTTCAAAAGTGTCACCCACAACCGAGAAATCATCCATAAATACTTCCATAGATCCTCCACCATGTCAACAAAAATAGATAACATGCAACGTTGAAATGTAGCCAGAGAATTACATAAACCAAACGACATCCCTTTGAAGGCTACAGTACCATAAAGGCACGTAAAGGTTATTTTCTCTTGGTCTTTCGGAGCAATGGAGATTTGGTTATAACCGGAATACCCATCTTAAAAGAAATACCAACCTTTCTTGCAGAGTCGATCAAACATTTAATCCATAAAGGGCATGGGAAAGTGATCCTTTTCAGTCCATGATTTAGCTTCCGGTAATCCATGCATACTCTCCACCTGGTCATCGGTCTCATAGATAAAAGCTCCCCTTTTTCATTTGGGACTACCGTGATGACTCCCTTTTTCGGTACACATTGTACCGGACTTACCCATTTGCTATCTTTAATAGGGTAGATCACACTTGCGTCCAACAACTTTATTATCTCTATTTTCACCACCTCTTACATAGGTGGGTTCAATCTCTACTGATGTTCAACACTTGGCTTACAATCACTATCAAGCTGAATTTTGTGAGTACAAATACCGGGAGGAATGCCCACTATGTCAGCGATAGTCCACCCTATAGCTTTGATATGCCTTCATAACACCTCAAGGACAATTTTATCTACCAATCAAGCAAATCAGCTGCAATGATCACCGTTCAAGTGTTATTTACCCCCAAGAAAGCATATCGGAGATGGGAGGGAAGCACTTTCAGCTCTAGATTTGGTGGTTTTTCTGTTGATAGCTTTGCGGGAGGACTTTCTTGGTTTTTTAAATCAATGTCCAACTTCAACGGAGTCTTTAAATACCCCCCCAAACCTGATAGAGCCGCTACTACCTCTTCATAACCTTGAATTTCGAACTCATCATAGTTAGCAAGCACGACTTCAAGTGGTTCACTCATACACATCAAATGGCTCACACTAGCCCCTGCCACATCAATAACATCATCAGTGGAGACCACGTGAATATCACTTAGGTGTTTCATTGACTTACACACATTAAAGGTTACTTCATCTTCATACACCCGAAACTTCAATTCTCCGCTTTCAAAATCCACCAACGATCTTATGGTTTCCAAGAATGGTCTTCCCAAAATGATGGGAATTTCAATATCTATTTCACAATCTAGAATGACAAAATCAGCCGGGAAAATAAATCGGTCAACCTTTACCAATATGTCATATAGTATCCCCACAGGATGTTTAATTGACCGGTCTGCCATCAAGTGTCTGATTGTTGTGGCTTTTAGTTCCCCCAACCCAAGTTGTTTATAGATCTCATATGGCATCAAGTTGATGCTTGCTCCCAAATCTCATAGGGCTTTAGCAAATTGGAGTATGTCGATGGTGCAAGGGATGGTGAACCCTCCGGGATCTTCTCTCTTTTTTATCAGCTCCTTAGTCATAATTTCACTACAACTATGGAAGACTTCGATTGTCTCAAAATTCAAACTCCTTTTCTTTGTGACTAACTCCTTTATAAACTTGGCGTACCCCGACATTTCCAACAATGCTTCCACTAGAGGAAGATTAATTGATAATGTCTTGAACACCGATAAAAACTTCTTAAACTTCTCATCCTCGATCTTCTTCTGTAGACGTTGAGGAAATGGATGAGCTATTTTGGGTAAAGGTTGCATAACTTTTGGGCTTTGATTGTGTTTTTCCATATCCTTTTGTCGTTCTTTGGCAATGCTTTGATAGATAGGTGCCTCTTCTTCCTCCATCCCTTTGTCTTCTTCACGCATTTGAGCTTCTTCATTTCCCATCACATCGCCTATTGCTACCTTTCCACTTCGAGTCACCACAGCCAGCTCTCTATCATCTTTTTTCATTATCATTTTTAGTTTCAATTTTGCTGAAAGTGAACTCAACTGATCTTCAAGTATCTTGATTGCATTTGCGTGAGAGTTCACATTATTGTTCAATATGAAAAGTCGGCTTTTATCCCTTTTAAAAAGTCATCCGAACCTTCAACTTTATCAAGGTTGCGTGACAGCAAATCATTCACCCTCGGACTACTTGCACTCCTTCTTGATTTAGGGCTCTCACTTGAGTGAGTGTGGTCCTCTTCATGATCTTCCTCCTTCTTTTAATAGTCGCTTTGCTCGGCCCAATCTTGATATATCTTCTTTACTCTTGTCCCTTGTGATAGTTCCAACCTTGATTCCCGCCCCGCTATAGATAGCATAGGTGGAAACCCTCCTTGTATCTCTTGGAGTTCTAACCTTAATTATCCCCCGCCCTTGAGTAACCAGAGGAAGAACCTGATGAGTCCACAAATTGGACTCATTTAGGGTTATATTTTGATAGAATTAGTGTACTCAAATGCATATTTTGTCTCAATATCTGATGAAAATCCTATGTTTCAGGTATTTAGAATTTGAGGCAAAGCATGGACACTACTTGGAAAAAGGAACAAAGGGGCTGAAAAGAACGAAGAAATGAAGGCCTGAAGATCATCGAGCCCAGTTGGTGAGTCACCGATCGGCCTAGAGATCGACTTATGTTCCAGTGTGCTGAGGCCTGAAGGGAAAGATCAAGTTGGCGATGAAATGGAGCAGTCGGTGTGTCGCAGAGTAGTCCCGTGAAGCAGTACTATATCGCCCAATGACTCAAAGCACGAAGAAGTTGAAGGCTAAAGCAAGAAGGTGATGAAATCGACCAAAAGGCAGATCGCTGAGTGTATCAGCGATCCCAACTAACTGCGCCGATTGATCCGCTGCAGCATAAATTCTCAAACACTATAAATACTTATTGAAATTGTTAGCTTAGTATCAAGTAATATACAATTTTTATTCAGACTTAGAATATTTTCAATTTCAAGTTTTACAAGGTTTTGGAGACTTTGATCTAAGACCTTGAAAATTCAAAGATTTTCAACTCTAAGAAATTGGATATGGGTCTCGAAGATTCTTCACTCTTGACGTGTTTTCAGACTTCATTCTTCATACCCAGTTGATGGAAAGTGATATTTGTATTGATTTTTACCTCTTTTACTTGTCTAGCTAAAACCCAATTATCGGGGTGTGATTTTGTGAATATGAGTTAGATTATCTATTAGGTCTTGCTTGTTGATGGCTTATTTGTTGTTTAAATGTGATTTTGTTTAGTAGTTGTGTATGAACTTAATGGGATTGTAGTTGCAAATACGATTTCATCTTAGTGTTTTTGGCTTGCTTGAGAGAGAGGTCGTAAAACTAAGACTACTAAATTGATAGTTGGTGGTATTAGGTTGACATGGCTTCAGTTCGAGAGAGTGAATCATAGTCCTTTTCCCACACATTCAGCTAGAGAGAGTGAATGGGCTAAGGCGGAGGTTGTGCTTAATAAGGTAACTCAGTGTTCGAGAGAAACCGAGTTGATTCGGGGTAAGTTGCTCAAGATAGAATTTACCCCCACTATAGTTTAGCCTAGTCACAAATGTTCAACAATCTACCATCAAAAGCATGTACCTGATAGTCTAGTTTATCCCGTATTCCTATCACATCCCAAGAATCCCGTTTCCATATTTCGGTTTCTTATATTTTTGTTGTTTTTAGTTGTTAATTAATACAAATCCCCATTGACAATTGACGCTTGAGTCACCCCTTAGATTTAGTATGTTTTTAATTGTTAATATCTATAGCTATGACTAATTGAACTAGATTTAATTTTTCTATTAATTCTCAAAACCACTACCTGTGGGAACGATCCCAACCCATGGTTAGGTTATATCACTACACGCAATTTTTTGGCACTTGAACCGAAATAGTGTTAGTTGATTACGTCTTAAACATTAAAATGGCACTACTGCCAGGGAGTGGTGTTGTTTGAGAATTTGTAGTTAAGTAGAATTTTTTGTTCTTGTTAGTTGTAGCGTTACTCCCTTAATTTTTAGTTTTGTTTTGTTTGGTTGTGTAACCATATCAGAAAAAAATGAGTGAGAATGCTATAGGTATCAAACAGATCACCCTATCCTAGGGAGAATCTCCTGACATTCAAGCAAGTGCGGGGTGAAACTATCCAAGAGATGTGGGTGAAATTCCAGGCAGTGCTACATCCATGCCCAAGTCATGGGATGTCTGATTAAGTGCTACTAGAGTGTTTCTATAGGGGTGTTGGACCCGAAAATAGAAGTACCGCTGACCAACTTCTAGAAGGCTGCTTGCTACAACAATCCTACGAAACAGTAGCCAAACTCCTCGACGGCATGTTTAAGACCGACAAGGAAACAAAGAGAAAACAAGAGTGGGCTACAATGTTAACTCAACTAAATTTCTTAACGAAGAAAGTCATGGAATTGGAAGAGCAGTCCACGAAAAAGGACAAGAACTTTCCCCTTTACAAGTGCGCAAAGGGAAAGAAGCAGGAAAGTGGGCAAAATGAATAAGTCCTCTCACTCATTCAACACAAGATCAAAGAACAAGATAAGGTGTTGAAAGAGATAAAAGAGAACATCAAAATGTTGAATCAAACAACAACCTCAGATTCCATGGTAATTCAGCTACAGGATGCCCAAATAAACCAATTAATATCAGGTCGCTATCCACCGTTTGCCGATGAGTCGCCTAGTTACACCATGGCCGACTCCGAAGATGAGGACTAGTGTTAAGTTATGTCGTGCCACGATGTTAACTAAGGCGTTGTTTGGGAGGCAACCCAAAACCCTGTTTATTGCTTTTCGTTTGTTTTAGAAATAATGGTGTGTTGATTTTGCAGGATGAAGTGTGGAAAGCATTTTGAAAGAAAGAGAATGGCAAGGGAAATGATCAGTTGGTAAGTCGCCAAAGTATTCGTTGACCCGACTCATACCGCCATTTCATCCAACCCAGTTTGGGTTTGAGTTCTGTAAAACTCGGCGAGTATGAGAAATTGTTGGCGATTCGCCGACTTGACCCTCGATCTCGATCTTGTCCACCGTTTGGAACCCTTCCATATTTTTAAAACTCGGTGGGACACTTGACCACACGGCTAATCACCGAATAGATTGGCGAGTGTGACTAATGTCGCCGAATAGACAAGAAACTGGATGGTCTTTCAAGCTAAAGGTTTAAGAGTTTCAACTCCCTTTACTTTCCCTCATTTTCAAACTTTGCAAACTCACACCTAGCTCGTATTTTCAATATTCCTACACTTTAAGAGCATTTTAGTTGGTGATTTGTGCACCGAACTTGGATTATATTGCTGCTTAGCGATTCAATTCCATTTTATTCAACACGAAAGGTTGGTTCCCAAACTTTGAGTTCTTTCTATCGATTTTGTACTCAATGCAATGATATTACCTTGTTGATGTGTGCTGGGCCTCTCTGGTAGGATTAAATTTTTTGTTTGATCTTGCCTGTACCAAGTTAAATAGTTAATTCCTGAATATTGTACCTTGTAAGAGATGAAAAATCGTGGGTTGTGCATGAGTGTCATTGGGTCTAGGCCTAATTTGAGTGTGCATGTCTTGATTTTGTTTTCGAGGGTTGCGTGGTTGAATTCGGGAAGTTGGGTTGAAAATAGGCACGTTGGGTTGACTGGCGAGCTGGGTCGAGCTCGCCGAACCACTTGGCATTTTGCCTAATGTCCCCATCTCGCCTTTAATTTCATGCTAATTGTGTTGTTGGATTCTATAACTTTCGGCAAGAGCCTGAGGTCGCCGAAAGACTTCTTGTTCGCCCTTTGTCTGCACCCTTGTATCCTCTGTGCACTGCACTCGGTGCATCGCCTAAGTGGGTGCACGGTTCGCCACTTGTTTCGGTGGAATTTTTCTACAGCTGAACTTCTATGCTTTTGTTGAGATATTTTTAACTCTTTCTCAAAACGTTGCAGATATGGCTAGACCAAAAGTAGCTTGAAGAAATAGTCCACCCTGACATATAAGAGCAAAAAAATTTCAGGAAAAATATAAGTGAAGCAAATCCTCCCAAGACGGGAAGTTAGGGCAAAAAGCCTAGTTCCAGCAATAAATCTATCTCCAGAGATCCCACTGTCCCTTCGTGGACTCATGGATTCTATAGAGCTATACATTTTTTTTGGTGGCTCATGACTTGGACAATTTTAGCAAGTCAGTTGCCGCTGAACCTTCTGAAGTAGCTCCGGGGACTATTATCCAAGTCCGGGCTGACACATCGGGCACTGATGCCCAGACAGATGGAGCGACTGTGTAGAAAGGATTTTTCTCTACCTCCCTCTCTGTCTTTCTTTATTTTAAATTCTGAATATAATGTTATTTGCATTTGAGGAATTTTTTTTTGTTTGTGGTGGGGTGAGTCCCACCTTTGGGCATATTTATTTTGTTGTTTTTGTGTTGAAATTTATAATTATGGTATACACTGCTTTTAGTGGACGTTGGAGCCTGTGGTTCCTTCTGTTTTTATTGCAAATGATTTTGACCCTTCCAAATTTTTTGCCACCTCTTGAATGTGTCTGTTCCTTGGAAAATTTGAGTCCCGATTTTGATCAATACCGATAACTTGAATAGTGTTCATAATTGAACGAACATGAATGTACGGCTACAATGAGACAAAATGAAGTTGTATAGACAATATGTGAACTCTTTGCATCTCATTGTGACTAGCCAATTATCAAATTGATTCTCTTGCGATGAATGTTGCACACTAGCGAAAGTGTGGAGTCTTGTTTGACTTTAGTGTCGATGCCTTGTGTGATGAGCTTACTCTGAACCATGCATGATAACACCTAGAATTTGCCATGTTGGTCCGGTCGACTAACTAAGGCTATCTCTTGATATGATCTTAGGCAACTTCGAAGAGTGTTAGCCAATTTGACATATACCTCTTTTGTGGCCTACCTTGTGAGTGAGTGAACCTCTTTTGAACACCCCTTGAGCCTTCTCTTTCTTTGAAGAAACTTGATGAAAACTAGACTTCTCTTAATCCACTACCCTTAATCCTCTTGATTTGTGGTTGATTGAATAGCCAACTTAGGCCAAAAGCCTAAGTTGGGGGTGTGGTCAAAAGATAAGGACAAGTTAAGAAGTGCAAGGAAAGTCTCCTTTAACCCATGATGTTGAGAAAAATGGAACTCCTCCATACAAAAAAAAAAGAGAAAAAGAGAAGAAAAAAATGAAAAAGAAAAGTTGTGGAATAAAATACAAAAGAAATGGGGTTCCCGAACAATCCATGGAGAGGGAATAATGGGATGACTTATGAGCACTAACGAAATTGATGAAAGAAGAGGAAAGGGAGTGTTGTGAGCACCACATTTTATGAGGATGAAAGTCACTGAGTTGAAATGACCATACCTTTGCACTCAGCCCCATTACAAGCCTTGTAAAGACTTTTTTGATCTTGAGTGAGCTGAAACAAATGTCGATTGGAAAATACGGGCAAACCTATGGGTGAAAGCATGCATAGTGTTCTTCTTTTTGAGAGAGTGATCGTTGCATTTGATTCCGAAACTTTAAATGATTAAATCTTTATGTGTGAATATGGAATCATCCTTTGTGTGAGGGCATTCGAATACTTTTGTTGAGCTAGAGCATGCATTTGAAGAAAGTATTGCGAGATTGAAAATCTTTGGTAATGGTGTGTCACAACTTGAATCTTTGGGTACACAATTGATCCTTGCATGAGTAAATTGAGTCTTGTTGTGTATATTCATGATCAAGTCTTGTGTAGCACTGTTTGAGACATCCTTTTTGAACAGTTGAACTTGAGTTTTACTTCAGGAAAAGCAAAAGTTTAACTTGGGGGTGTTGATGAGTCCACAAATTGGGCTCATTTAGGGCTATATTTTTTTAGAATTACTGTCCCCAAATGCATATTTTGTCTCAATATTTGATGAAAATCCTTTAGTTTCAGGTATTTGGAGTATGAGGCAAAGCATGGACAGTACTTGGCAAAAAGGAACAAAGCAGCTGAAAAGAACAAAGAAATGAAGGCCTGAAGATCGCCGAGCTCAATTGTCGAGTCGCCGATCGGCCTGGAGATCGCCTTTTGTTCCAGTATGTTGAGCCCTGAAGGGAAAGATCAAGTTGGCGATGAAATGGAGCAGTCGCCGTGTTGCCAAGTAATTCCGCGATGTAGTACTATATCGCCCAACGACTCAAAGTGCAAAGAGGCTGAAGGCTAAAGCAAGAAGGCGATGAAATCGACCAAAAGGTGGATCACCGAATGTATCGGCGATCCCAACTAACTGCGCCGAGTGATCCGATGCAGCACAAATTTTCAAACACTATAAATACTTGTTGAAATTATTAGCTTAGTATCAAGTGATAGACAATTTTTTATTCAGACTTAGAATATTTTCAGTTTCAAGTTTTAGAGGGTTTTGGAGACTTTGTTCTAAGACCTTGAAAATTCAAAGGGTTTCAACTACAAGAAATTGGACGTGGGTCTCGAAGATTCTTCACTCTTGACGTGTTTTAAGACTTAATTCTTCATACCTAGCTGATGGAAACTGATATTGGTATTGATTTTTACCTCTTTTACATGTCTAGCTAAAACCCCAATTCTTGGGGTGTGATTTTGTGAATATGGGTTAGATTATCTGTTGGGTCTTGCTTGTTGATGGTTTATTTGTTGTTTAAATGTGATTTCGTTTAGTAGTTGTGTATGAACTTAATGGGATTGTAGTTGCAAATACGTTTTCATCTTAGTGTTTTTAGCTTGCTCAAGAGAGAGGTCGTAAAACTAAGACTGTTAAATTGATAACCGGTGATATTGGGTCGACATGGGTTCAGTTCGAGAGAGTGAATCCTAGTCCTTTTCCCAACATTCAGCTCCAGAGAGTGAATGGGCTAAGGCAGAGGCTGTGCTTAATGCGGCAACTCGGTTGTCGAGAGAAACCGAGTTGATTCGGGGTAAGTTGCTCGAGGGAGAATTTACCCCCACTATAGTCTAGCCTAGTCACAAATGTTCAACAATCTACCATCAAAAACATGTACTCAATAGTCTAGTTTATCCTGGATTCCTATCACATCCCAAGAATCCCGTCTCCATATCTCGTTTCCTTATATTTTTGTTGTTTTTAGTTGTTAATTAATACAAACCCCCATTGATTATTGACGCTTGCGTCACCCCTTAGATTTAGTATGGTTTTAATCGTTAATATCTATAGCTATGACTAGTTAGAACTAGATTTTATTTTTCTATTAATTCTCAAAACCACTCCTTGTGGGAACGATCCCAACCCTTAGTTGGGTTATATCACTACACGTGATCGTATGGCACTTGAACCAAAATAGTGTCAGTTGATTACGTCTTAAACATCAGAACCCTCCTCAACTCTAAACACTCCACATGTCCCCTTCATATGCTCTTGTAGAAATTCCATTTCGGTCAACATCTTCTTGATGTTTTCATCCCTCTCTCTCTTTATCAAGTTGTTCTTGTGTCGATCTAAAACAAAACGGAGATACTTGATCCTCTTGGGTGTACCATGCTTGATTTATTTTAGTGATGTCATTAAGAAGAAACGAAAACACCTCAAATGATTGCAACATTATTCCCCCTCATACCAATTGATCAGCCACCCATTTATTAACCGAATCAAGACTCCGGTAAAAATATTGGATTAGTAAATCATTTGGTAACCCGTGAGTTGGGCATTTAAGTAAGATTTTCTTAAACCTTATCCACGTTTCATGGATGGGTTCACCCTCCCATTGCTTGGAACGTTGAATGTCGTCTCTAAGCTTCATCATCTTTGATGGGGGGTAAGAATCTTGTATTGAATGCTATAATCATTTCCTCCCATGATGTGATGGAGTTGTTTGGTAACTCGGCCAACCACTTGCTAGCCTCCCCCGTCAAAGATAGTGGAAATAACCGAAGCCGGATTGACTCTTGTGACACATTCTTGAATGACAACGGGCTGCAAACCTCTGTAAAACTTCTTACATGCTCATGTGGGTCTTCGTGCTCTAGCCCTCCATAGAGTCCTCTCATTTGGAGGAGATGGAGAGTCATTCCAAGGACCTCAACTATTGCATTCCCATCAGCTTGTGGTATGAAAATTGCACCCATTTCACCTACATGAGATAGGTTGTAAACACTAATGATATCATCGATACCGTCCCGATGACCTGCTTGACTACCATTCACCTCTTCCTCACTCATTTTTACTTCTATGTAGTCCAACCAACACTACACAGTGCAGCCTAAGCCAATTCAACTATAGCCAACCAATTCACAAATCAAATCTTCAATCAAAGAATTCTAAGTAACGCTACTCCCCGGCAGCGGCGCCATTTCGATTAACGTTTCAAAGACACTTTGTCTAGTTCTAAGTGTCAACGATTGCTAGTCAGTATATAACCTAAGTAAATGAGTTGGGATCGATCCCACAGAAAATAGATTTTCCTTCGAAATAAAATGATTGGATATTGCAAATGATTTCATTGATATAAACTTTGAAAGAAAAAACTAGGTATCTCATGTAAATTGGATATTGAGAAAGCATTTGACACATAATCAACATGTTAAGGGAAGTGATTTTTGGAATAAAATGGATTGATTGGATCCACTTTTACATTTCCACAGTAAAGACATTTGTCCTCGGCGATGTATCCCCTAATGGTTTCTTTGTTACCCAGGAAGATTGTATTCTTGCATGTGATTCTTTTGCTCTTTACTAGGTCTATATCAATAATTCCAAAAGTGTTCTTTATTGGATTATTGATGTCTAACACATACTCAAAAAATTTATATTATGAGTTGTATTAGTAGGTTCTTTCCCTAATACTTATTTAGTCCCTTGGAAATGGATTTTGAAAAATGAAAGTGTGGAATGATTTTCTTGTTGATGGAAAAAGGAGCTTGTCTTACACATGATAATCTTTAGAAAATTAATTGGAATTAATATATTCAGTAGTTGCTTGCTTTGTTTAACATTACATTCTTCAAAGGGATAAAATATTAGAGATTTTGAAGGCAAATCTTGCAAAGGATCAACAGCGAATTAAAAGGTTTATGACATGTACTGATGATCATTTCGAGCTTGGATATTTGGTGTATATCAAACTGAAACTTTATCACCAAAATTCAGATTGTTTCCGAATGGATCATTAATTGGGAAGGAAATGATTTGGCCCTTTTAAGATGATTAAACACATTGGCAATATGGCCTATAAATAGAACTTTTAGCTACAACGCGCATCCATTCAATCTTCCACATCTCTATGTTGAAATGTTGTGAGGAAAAACCTGTCCATTAAGTCACTCCCCTGCTATTTTCAGATGCAACTACACTCAGTGACCCATAACTTGATGAAAATGTATTTGTTTTGGGTGGGAATACTGTTTTAAACGATATGGTCATTGAGGTAGACATATGAACTAGGAGGGATATAGTAGTAAGAGGCCAGATGATCAAAATACCAAATGTTGGGTCGGCTGACTATGATTGAAATTAGGGTTAAGAGTTTGTTGTATTAGATTTAGCAAGAAGTAAAAAAAAAAAGACAAGGGCAATTAGTTAGAAGAGTAGAGTAGTTGGATGTGAGAGGGTAGTCTAATGTTGCTGAATTCTCTGTTATTCTCCTCTCATCTTCATTCCTATTGTCTAGCCTCTCATCTCCTCTTTTAGATTGGCATTTCCTCTTGCTGAAGTTTGTTTTCTTTTCAGGTGTAACTTCTTTGTTACTGTTCTTATTGGAATCAACTTATTACTTAAGTTAAAATCTTTTTCGCTCCATTAGGTCGAATCATAACTATTGTTGTAGAACATCTTACATAACTATTAAAGTACTGCATTCTTTGAAGGAAAACTACATTATTAGCTTATTAGTTCTCCCTTTCTCTTTATCTCTCATGAATTTTTGGTCTAAAGAGAAGAAGCCATGCAAATTGTCTTTTTAATAGTTCTGGAAATACTTATTTATTGATAACAAATTGCATTTTTGTTGGACAACTTCTCCAGGAAAAGTGGAATTTAATGGCAACGATGTTACCATGTTGTTATTTCCTTTTTCAATACGTCAACTGTATGTTGTGCATGATAAATCATCCAATTTTTCCAGCCTACTCATGGATGAAAAGATTCCTCAAAGGAAAGTTACCTCTCCTTTATGGACCAGTTTGTACATGTCAAGGTTTAACATGTGGATAACAATATGGTTGAAACTACTTTGAAGAATGAAATGGGTAATTTGCACATAGTTCGGGTGAAAAGTGGAGTTGGAGTTGCCTCTGAGTTAACGGAAGATGTCCTGGATAATATAGTGTTATCAGAGAGAATTAAGTTGTACTCTAATATGAGGGCTCCTTCATTTAAGATATATAGAGTTGTAGAGAGCTCAAGAAAAACAACTTCTTCTATCTCTTATTGCACACCCATTTCAGCAGCGCTGGATAAACCACCAAAAGTTTCCTCGCCACGGAAACAGAGGAACACTGCCACATAAAATTTCCCTATTTTCCTTCTTTTCGTTCAATTATACTTCATCAATCATCACTGAAAACTCAACATACACATGCTCACATGTATGTATATGTATTTATGTGTACTCTACACATTTAATCAATATATTTTTCCTACAAACTGCAGAGATTCAGTTCAAGCAGCAATGGAGGAAGATGCTCTTGGACTCTTGCAGGTATTTTCCTATCAAATTGTCATGTGAACGTTGATGAGAAGAAGCTTTATGGAAAAAATGAGCCTCTTGATGGCTTGTCCTCTGAAGAAAGCTTCTCTGAGCTTCAAGTTGTTATATCTAAGGTATATCATACATGTGCTCATGTCCTTTGATGATGGTTAGTTTAGGAATAAGCTAGGGCCCTCTTGAGCTGTGATATCTTTTAAATATGAGTGACTTTCTTTTCATAAATAATTATTTCTCAAAATTACCATTATTGATTATCTGCTTATGATTGGTAGTTGATTAATATTGATCATTGTATGTTCAAGATATAGATTGATATTTTGCAATTGGAATGCCAAAAATGAAGTTTATTCAATGAGTTAATAACTTGAAGTTTAAGCTACTATTTCATTTTGACAGTCTCTTAAGTGAGAAGCGGTGGATGCAGAGAGTTGAAAGGCAGTAGGGACAAGTTAATGTTATTTTTGCATTTGTAGGATTCTAGGTTCTTTAACCTTATGTGCTATTACAACTTTGACCGGATAACACTTTCTTTTTTTCCCTATTGCCTTCATAAAATTTGATTTATGATGGTAATTTCTTAGCCAACTAGTACGCACCTCGATTGTTTCATCGTGTACCTACTATCTCCTACCAATATGTATATAGGGTAATTATGAGCTTAGGCACATGGGAAAAATGACCTCTTCTTTTCCCTGCCGAGGTTCAACGTGAAACATCATCTATTCATGTCATGATCCAAGACTATCCCCTAGATGCGAAATGTAGAATAGAATTCCGAAAGACTCTAAACAAGCCTCATTTTTGGGTAATTTTTTCCACATCTGAGAGGGGTGTTAACCTTCCATTTTTTGGGTTTAAGCTTCATTACTCTATTTTTTGAGTTTTGGGAGCTTTGGGGTGACAATTCGAACCAGATTTTCGAGGAAAAACTTTTAGATAAGGTCTTTCAACTCTAAATCTTCAATTATCCAGTATTTTTATTTGAATTTATGAGTTAAGATCAAGATTTTGGGTTGAAAATTGGGGGCTCTTCATGAACTTGAATTTTGAAGTAAAAGTGAGTTTGTGAAGTGATTTTGATCCCTTTTTCGAATTGTTTTCACCATTGAGTTTCTAAAGCTTTGAGGATTGTTTTAAGTATTAAATTACAGATTCAAACCTTCTTTTTGAAATTGTGTTTTGAGTTGATTGACCCATTCATCAAGGAAATTGATGTGGGTGTTGTTGTTTTTAGTAATTTATTATGAATACTAGCTTGTGCATAGATTGTGTGGCTTTGAAAGTGATTCGAATGAAGAAAACTCAAGCTTCAGATTAATAGTTGATTGCTTTAAGGCAAGTGATCTTTTAAGCTTTGTAATCTAGTAGGATTGCCTACTTCTCTTCATTGTATGTGTGTTGGGAAGTAATTAGGAATGAGGTGAAGGATTTTATTGCTTCACTTGATTAATGTTAATAAACAAAGAAGGAGTAAATGAAATGGCTTCATTTTGATAATGACAATTTGTGAATTATCTTGTTGTGACCCTATATGATTGATTGATGAATTGTCTTGATGGCTTGGATCTAGAGTTGAATTATTTCATTTTTTGTCTCTTTGTGTCGTGTAATATTGCTTGTGTGCATTGATTATTGAAAACCATGATAAGATATGTGATGATTATTGATGCCGATGTCTCTTCCGACAAGTGCTTGTGATTTCGAGGTCTTTGCCAGCAAATGTAATGGATATAAAGCCGATGAGAAATTCTTCTGGATAGTAATTTAATATAAAGTTGATGGAAAATAGTTCTGACTAGTGATTTGATATAAAGCAGATGGGAAATAGTTTTGGTTAGTGATTTGATATAAAGTTGATTGGAAATGGTTCCGACTAGTGATTTGGTGTAAAGCCGATGGGAAATGGTTCCGACGAGAGTTGATTTTTGTGTTTTGATACATTTTGATGTTTATAATTGATTTATTGAATGAATGTGGTTGATGTATTTTATACATGTGGTTTGACTACTTGATACATGTTGGTTGTTGACTTGTTACTTTGGAGTGTGAATGTTGAGCCTTGCGAACTTTTATTGTAAAAATGTAAGGTTGGGCTGATTTTCATGTATGTTATAGTTTGAAGATGTTCGGTTGGGATGGAAAGAAGTATTCAATTCTAGTTATGTTACCTAGTTTAGTAGGTTGCTTGCTGGGTACTGTGTTGTTGGTACTCACTCCTTGCTTATACACTTGTGTAGATTCCGAGCTCGGTACCGTGTGATCATTCTTGTTCTTCTAACTTTGAGGCCGATTAAGGACTTGAGAGGTATGTTATCTCGGCGGACCCTCTTTTCCTTTTTATTATGCTTTGTTCTATTTGAGAATCAAATACATTGAGGCATGTATTTATTTCTTAATTATGCATTTAATGTATTAGTGACTTGTACACGTGATAACCGGATTTTGGGGTGTTAATAGAATGAATAAGTTTTTTGCCTTTGTATTGTTCTTGATTTATGTTTTTCTATACATTTCTTTCATTTCGTTGGGTTGAGGCTGACTTGTCTTGGTGGGAATACACAGTGTCATCACATCTATTTTTAAATCGTGACAAAGACATTAGACTATTAGTTCATGTTTTTCTAAGTTTTCAGGATTGCATCCCCATTATTGACTATTTGGAGTTTTGGTACCAAGACTTTCATTTTTTACTATTGATTCTGTTTATGGGGTATCAATCGTTTAGTTTTTTAAATAATATTTCCTACTATTTGATATCATGGCTTGAAAGGGTGTGTTGGGTTAAACTTTGGGTTGGTAGTTGGTTTTCCCATCGGAGTGTTGGTGTGAGTTCCACTCACGACGGTCTGAGTCGTGACAAAATTGGAGATTTTTTAATTATCATTGGAGAGTAATTCTTTTATGAATAACCTATATTTTTGGCTGAACAAGGGTATAAAAGGAGAGAAATCGAGAGCTTTAGAAGGAAAGAAATGTATTTTTTTTAATTTTAAATCGGATAATTAAAACATTGCTGATGGAAAAACTAATTTGTAATTTTAAAACTTTGTGGCTGAGATGTTAGTCTTTTAAGGCTTTGATGGTAGAAAATATTTTGTATTATTTAAGACTTGGGCTGAAGGATTGACAATTTTTTTAACTTCAAATGATGACATCATAAATGGTGTACTTTTCACCAATAAATTAAGACTTAGGACTAGTTTGCAAATTCAGTTTTGAAAATGTCCTTTTAGCAAAGTTTGTAAAATCTTTAAGAAACCCTAAAGTCTCATTTTCGTTATATATATATAATTGTGTTCTACTAATCTCATCACAATGTACTCTATGCCTTCCATCTGTGGCTGAGATGAAGAGAACTCATATTAGTGAAGAGGAGGACGTTTGCGATGATAACAAAATTCGTTTTCACCATGAATCTTCTTCATAGATTTTTCCAAAATTAAACCAACGTATCAACAAGTTGTAAGTGCTTTTTATTTACTATGTTTTTTCTTTATCTATGTTTATTGATTCATGTTTTAATTTTATCCTTATAGGCCCCGATTTTTTTAGATTGCAGAGCCATGTTTGAATGAACTACTTCTGCAAATAATTTAATATAGTTCCTTGATAAAATTTACACATGAAAAAAAATTGATATACATCCTCCGATCTCATCCAGGTATGTTTATACAATTGATTTTAGTTGTTTCCTAAATAAATTGATTTTTGTTAAAATGAAGTTATATTATTTAAATTTTAATTATCTACTTAGATCCAAGAAAGCCCTTGTAACAAAAAATAGTGCTAAATTTATTATTGAGTTACATGGATAAGATCTAGTCCTCCCAATCTACAAAGAGGTATCTATTCATTTCTTATAAAATATTTATTTTTAAATTATCTATATCTTAAAAAATAATAGGAAGTAGTATTACACTATGTATAGCTAATAGACTGAATACATTTTCAATGTAAAACTATATATTTTTAACTTATAAATGCATATGAAAACAAGTACTAAACTTATAAAGTAGAGACATTAGTCCAATGTTCTTTAAATAGTGTCAATGTCTTGATCTCCTTGGGAATCTTTCAAAATGTTATGGGACTTTCAAGATGCCTCCAAATGTAGCCCCTTTATTTTATATAGGTATGGATTAGAATTTTAGGGTTGCCTTCAAGTATTCCAACTATACCCTTGAACTTGAAATATGTGGGTTGACCATTTTTTAGAGGCTCAACCTTGCTCAATGTAGTTGGATTTCACTTAAGTTATAGGAACCCCTCTTACTCAACTCTTGCGATTGTAATTTTTTTTTTACCAAGTTATCATTTAGATTTTATTTTCATTTTAGTTTTCGATAGTTTATACCCTTCACTCTAAAAAAGTGTAACAATGTTTTTCATCTTGTGTAACGTAAATAGAGTAACATAAATATGAATAATCCAAACAATATGCTTATGTGATATTTGTTCATATGAATCTTTGATTCATTCTAAGAAAATATTTTTTAAGCCTCTTAATTAACAAATTCAACATAGGCATATCCTTTGGGTTGGCCAAATCTGTGTTGCCCTTTAAGTTTACACATGATTGGAAATATTTGTAATCTACGTAAAGTTGAAATAATAAGAATTAAATGATATTATTGTTTGCAATAAATTTTGAAATATATGGAAAATAAATTAACCACAAGCAAAATCTGAAGAAACAATAATATTTTATTGACATTCTTAAATTGAAAATAAAAAATCTACATAACAACAAACATAACTACATACATGCATGATGAAATGATAAAAAACTATGAAACTTTAATCTTATATATACTTAAAGATATAAAAATAATTGAATTAAGAAGAATAATATGGGAAAAAATATTTAATGATTACGAATCAGAAGATAAAAAATCTGCATAACAACGAACATGACTACATACATGCATGATGAAATGATAAAAAACTATGAAACTTTAATCTTATATATACTTAAAGATATAAAAATAATTGAATTAAGAAGAATAATATGGGAAAAAAT
>JAJONQ010002071.1:0-27210 GCA_036250385.1 Solanum microdontum | reverse complement strand
GCATCGCTACAGTCACTGTCTTTGCATGACAATCCAAAATCTCATGGTAAAGAGATAACAACTCATCCCCTAGATGATGTCAAAATACACCATATCAGGGATCACTAAATCTGACTAAGTCATGTACCACATAAACTTCACAAAGCAAGAACGGTACACTTTATATACAATAATTGAATCACCAATGATGGCAAGTACATTAACATAGGTATTAAGGGAATCAGAAAACATGTTTATCCCCATAGAAAATCTAGTAGACACATATGAAAAATTAGATCCATGATCAAATAAAACGGTGGTCATTTAGTTACACACAAGAATGGTACTTGGAATGATCACTTCTGATACCTTCTTCTCAAGCCTGCCTAAAAAGCATCATATTATGCCTAGTTGCATGTCTAAGTGTTGCCCCTACCGAGTTAGGTACCTCCTCGACATGTATAACCACCTCTACAACTAGCATAGTTATCACTTCTACACGATTGATAAGCACCACGCCCATCTTGTGGGCGACCTCTACCACAACTACAAGCTCAAAAGACATATGGTTGACCTAGCTAGGTGACCTTTGTAAAATACCTACAAATGTTCCCAAACTCACAACACCCGTAACAACTACAATCCGAAAAAAGTCATTGAGTTTGTGCAGATGTTCTTTGATAACCACTAGAATTATTATGAGGTAGATTGGTACTTGACAAATGCCCCAATTGAAACATTCACTATGGACTAAAAAGGCATGTGGAATATCTATGTTAACTTTGTCTCGTAGAGTAGGATTTGTTAAAGCTGCCTAATTTTCTAACCTTCTTTTATGTTGTCTTGGAATACCCCTCCTGCCTAATAGCCTCAACACTTTTAACGAAATTGATCACCTCATCGAAGGACCTAAAAGACAAAACCATCTTCTAGGTTGGGATCTGCAGTCTGCCTTAGGAACCTTGACGAAGCGATGGATATGCACTTTCTCTGAATAAATTACTTGTATGGAATACCAAGATAGTAAGTGAAATCTTGCCTCATAGACAGTCACAGATGCATCACCCTGCTTAATATTGGTGAACTCATATATATTTCTATCCCTTAGAGTGTGTAGGACTTACTTCTCTAGAAACACTACATAGAACTGAATTCAGGATAGTGGAGGAGACCCAGCATCCCTACACTAAACATAAGCCCTCTACCACATTTTCACATCTCCCTATAGTTGGAAATTCACAAATTCAACCTCATATTTCTCTACTATTTCCATTTTATGTGGTCTTTCATAGAATCATTGATAAACTCTTACATATCCTCTCATGCAAAGCTCGTAGGCATCGTCTTAACAAACCTACAAGAAAAGTTGGGCTCATCCTCTGTCATTACCGATACCATCACCTACTTGGAAATACATCTATCTTTGTCACCTCATCAATCTTGGGAGTCATGGGAAAAATATGTTACACTCTTGGATATTGAACTTTGGTAACTATAGGGGTAGTCCCAGTACTGGCCAACCTAACCAAGAACCATAGTAGTTGTTTAAGCATATCAGGAGACAATTGAGTCTGAGGGACACCTCCCTAAACTGGAGATATCTCTACTTGTATGTATACCACCTTTTCTTATTTTACCTCGAGAAAATCGTTATATAAGGGAGGAGATTTTGACCTCTCCCTAGCTAGCATTGCAGTTTCCTAAGGTCGTCCCCCGGAAGGTGCAACAACTCATCCTCTACCTCTGGCTCTACTGTATTCCCTACCTCGTCCACGAACTACAACCCCATCGGCTATTGCGGGTATTTTTTTCTTTGGCATTGTAACTCTTGCTTCTCTTACATATATTATTATCATTTGTGAGAAAACAATGAATGGTTAGATACCAATTTAGATCACCATATACTAGTAGGGTTCAAGTAGTAGCATAAAGAAAAGATGAAATATAAATTTTCTAATGTCATATAGCCTCTCAAAGAAAAGTACAAACGTCTCCATACTATTCCACAAGATTTTACTAGACCAATTCTTATACGATGAGATCAACAAACCTAAAGTTTTGATACCAACTATATCATGGCTTAAATAGTCGTGAGTGACACCCACATTAACCCTCCAGTAAAAGATCCATCGAACCTAAATTGTAACCAACACATACCATACAATTATAAGATAATGTTAGAAATTGAATCAAGTTTTCATTAATAAATATCAAGTATAATATTGAATTAAAACATCCTCTAAACAACTCCCCAATCATCGTATAGAAACTCTAACTCAACCAAGTCTAAATAGAAAATTTCAACAACTAATTAAGATATAACATCTTAAATAAGAAGAGGGACAAGGACTCCTAAGATGATCCTCGGTTGCCTGAAAATAGAGTACTAACCCTTGGATCAAAATTTGTTGACTACGCGAGAACTAAGGTTTCGTATGAACTTCTGGAACATTGGGAGAACCCTCTTGCTCATGATGAGTCTGAAGTGCATAAAGTTGGTTTTGCTTGGGAGCTTTTGAAACCAAACCACTTGGACTGGATGAAGGATTTGGTTGAGCCCTTCGGCTATTATCTCCTTCATTCTTAGCAACTGAATGACAATCTCTTATATTGTGGCTCTTTTTACCACAACCAAAACAATCATTGGAACCAGCGAAACACTTACCCTCGTGCTTCCTTCCATACTTAGCACAAGTGGCAATGAGGACCCACTACAATTTCCTCCTTGAGGCTTAGGATTAGACATCCTATATTTGTTGAACTTAGAAGGAGCATTGGAGGAACCTTGGCTGGAAAACCTTTGTCAAAACCTAGAACGACCATGTCCATTGGACCTTGAAAAATTACCATCACCGGTTTTAGCCCTCGTTGCCTCCCTAGACCTTTCCTTAAGTTTCTCTTCTTAGATTTGTTGAGCATGAACCATGAGACGAGAAATATCCATGTCATTAACAAGCATGGTGGTACGACATTCCTTAACAACCATTTTGGACACACCCGAAACAAACTTACTCATCTTTGCCCTAAGATCGGCAAATATTGTGGGAGCATATAGACACAATTGTGTGAACTTCAAAGCATATTCCTTCACACTCATACTTTCTTGATGAAGGTTGATGAACTCAAGCACCTTTGTCTCCTTCATCTCAAGGGGAAAGAACCTATCAAGGAAAGCACATTTGTCTCCCTCAGCTCAAGGGGAAAGAACATATTAAGGAAAGCAACTTTGTACTTTTTCCAATCGAGAGGACCCGTATTTTGCAGCCTCCCTTCTTTCCATTGGTTGTACCATATTTGAGCAACACCTTTAAGTTGATAAGTGGCCAACTCCACCTTTTCCACCAACGTCACTCCCAAGATCATCAAAACCTTGTAAACCTCATTAATAAACTCTTGAGGATCTTCCTCAACCCTAGAACCATGAAACTCCGAAGGATTCATTCTAGTGAAGTATGTCACTCTAGATGTCGTCGTACCCATATTTGGGTTCATGGGAACCTCAACTTCCCTTTTGGCTTGGGCCATCACTGTTTGGGCCAACACTTGAAAAGAAGCCCTAAACTTCGCATTAGTCACTTGCTTGGCCAAAGGATCAACCCAAACTTGGGAGCTTGAGGAGGAGCTTCTTGTTCCACATTCTCCCTCACATTCCTTCTATTATAAGCTCTTCGAGTAGTTATCTCTTGTAGATCATCAGATAAGGATTAGGAGAGAGAGACCTTATAGAGTTAAACTCTATCACACGACTTTTAGAGTAGTGAAAGAAGTGAATTTTCCTAAACATCTTGTAGCCTCTCATTCATAAATGTGGTGCACTTCACACTTATGAACAAAACTCTACTCGAAGTGGATTTTGAGACTTTCTAGGACCTTTCTAAACCTTGTGCTCTGATTATCAAGTTTGTCATGACCCAAGATACCCCCTAGGCGTAACATGGCATATAGGACCCCGAGAGGCCCCATACAAGCCACTTAGAATTAATAACTTAAGAAATAGAACAAAAGAGTTAAAGAGGAACATTTCAAGTCCAAATCATTTTATAAAGGTAAAGAGGAAGTCTAAAAGATTAGCCTCAAATCCATATAGTACAAAAGAATGAATATGGGCGAAGCCCATACATCATGTTCAAAATTGAAAATAAGGAAAATACTAAAAACAATAAAAGTCCATCCTCAAAATATGAGGACTCACCAAAAGCTTGGAATCTCCTCAATGAACTCTAACCACGAAGATGAGGACCCTGACTATCGAACCATACATTTAGGGAAATGTAGGCAAGAGTATGCGTTAGTACAAAATATGTACCAAGTATGATAGCCATGCATAAAACATATGAAAACATGCTTAAAGAGAGATACCGTCATAAGATGCAATGACCAAGCTAAAACATGAGATAAGTGTTAGAAAACATGAGTCATAAAACATGGTCAATCCACATAATCATCATCTTAAACATGTATGAAATTCTTCCTTGAGGTAACTTTAGTTCATCATAACTTGCTTGTGGGAAGTAGCCTTAACCGACATATAATACCATGAGAGCTGTCATTATAGAATCCGGTGTCACCCACATCGAAAAGAGTTGTCCTACTTTTCACGATGAGGACCGTGAACTTCTAGCTTATATGGATCCACTAGCTAATGTCTATCTAGACTATCATATGTTGGCACACAGTTATGGGACATGGGTAATTGCCACTTGTCCATTCGGTACTAAGCTTAACTTCCACGAAATAGTTCTTATTCATATTCATCTTAGGTCTTAAAGGAACATAGGTAATCACCTCTTGTCCTTACATCATGTGACATCGTTAATCGCCTCTTGTCCTTATATCATATGACATGGGATTACTCCTCTTGTCTTTCAATTAGAGAGCATGGGTAATTGCCTCTTGCCTCATCATTAGAATAGCTTCTTAGCATTGGTTCATTTTAGGTGAGAAAGACTTACAACCCAAGGAACCCTTATCATGTGAGAAACCTTCCATAATTTATGCTTACATGTGTATATGAGAAATCCATTCAACAACACAACAATAGCAACATCATTGATACTTCACTCTCAAAGCATCCTTAAGACATTTACACCAATTTCATGAGAACATGCATAATTCCATAATTCACCTTTCATGGTTCCAAACCCACTTTCATTCATCAATATCTAGAAAACATGGGTTAGACATGGATTCATGGGAATTCGTTATAAAGTCGTGTAATTTTATCAATCCATGCTTGATTTCATAAAACTCTTATTTCATAATACAAGACCCACATTATATGCTCAGAACTTGGAAAACATGTGGATTACATGGGTTCATGGGGTATCATCATTAAAACATGGGATTAACTCAATTCATGCATAAGAGATCATAATTCAATTAAGTAAATCAATAATTAAGAGAACCCATAACATAGAAGAAAAACCTGAACTCAATTGGGGATTTCTAACTTTGAAATTTGGAGAATTGGGAAACTCCATGAATGGAAGGAATCCATGGATAAAAACTATCATACCTTAATGCCAATTTCTTAACTTCAATGGAGGAATTTGAGAATTGACTTGAAACCCTAGGTTGATCCCTTCTTCTTCAAGCTTTTATAGAGAGAAATATTTGGGGAGGAAGGAAAAAACGACATAGTATTAGGATAAAATAATTAGAAAAATACCCAAAAGACCTTAACAATTAAAATGCCGACACCAACGACGGTGGCGACTTACGGACTGTGGTTCAACCGACGGTCCGTCCTGTTAGTCCATAGTTTAGCGTCAGAAACAAATTTTTGGGGCCTTGATCGACGGACCTCATCCAGGGACCGTGGGTCCATTGACGGTCCGTTGATCTAGGCCATGGATCTAGACCCTTTTTAGGGAAAAACTACCTTGCCAACCACGGACACCACCTATGATCCGTTCGTCATTCCATGAGCCGTGGATGGCACTGTAGGAACTGGCACCAGATTCTTAAAACAGAAATTTTTACCCTTCCGAGGTGTTACAAAAGACAACTTATCGTTAACAAGTATAGTCACCACAAGATCAGTTATAATTGTCACGCCCCGAGGCTACCCCCTTGACGTAACACGGGACCTAGGTTCACGAGTGACCCCAAGCTAACCCTGTCTCTCGCATATCATAAGCATGCTATAAAATCACTGAATAAAACAAGTACTATGAGGAAGCTAAATCAATAGATAACTAAAAGTGGGGAATAACCAACTAATCTGAATATAAAAAATATACTAAGAGTTTGGTGATACTGAACAATTACTCAAAAACTAAAGTTGAATCTACTACTATGTCTAAAAAATCCTCTAACTGGATAGAGCTGATGGGAGATGCCCCTCAGCTAACTCTAATAAAACTAAATAAAAAGACTAGAAATGAAAAGCATGTTTGTTGTCCTCGAAGTGTGAGGACTCACCATTGAAGCTGATGAATAGGGACCGATAAACGATTTAAGCGTGATCTGGATGCTGAGTACCTGAATCTACATCATAAAAGGATGTAGCGCAGAGTATGCGTTAGTACTTGGAATGTATTGAGCATGCTGGATATAGATATTAGCTGAAAAAGATATATAAACTGAACAAAGCATAACTGAGAAAATGATATAAACTGAGCAAAATATATATATGTTGAAATATAATTGGAAACTGAGCTAAATACAATGACCAAGTACTAATCATGAACATAACATGTTAAGACTGAATACAAAAGTATAAACTAAAAACCTGGTCAAATGCACTAGAGTCTGACTGTGGAACTACTAATGCTTGCGTAATCAAGACACAACTTCTGATGCAAGTGTCTACGATCGTGCAATAGTTTAGTAACCCAACCAAGGGTTGGGATCGTTCCCAAGAGAGTGGTTTTGAGAATTAATAGAAAAATAAAATTTAGTTCTAACTAGTCGTAACTAAAGACATTTACGATTAAAAACATTGTAAATTAAAGGGGGGGTTGTCACAAGTAAGTAAAAACAGCAAAATAAACAAGGATTTCTAAGTAATGAGAGGGGATCCGTGGGATGTGACGGGAATACGGGTTAAGCTAGATTATAAGGTACATGCTTTCGATAGAAGATTCATAGAGTAATTGTGACTAGGCTAAACTTTAAAGGGGATAAGCTCTCTCTTGAGAAACTTACCCCATTTCAAATGCGTTCCTCTCGGACACCCACTTGCCACATGAAGACCAGACTACACCTTAACCCACTCACTCTCTCGAGCTGAGTGTGTGGGAATGAGACTAGGATTCACTCTCTCGAGCTGAACCTCATGTCGACCCACTCCCACCGGCCATCAATTTAGTCGTTTTAATTTTACAACCTCTCTCTCTCGCAAGCCAAAAACACATAAATAATCTTGTATTTGCAACTACAAATTCATTAAATTCATTCACAACTACTAAAATTAATCATAATTAAACTATGATTAAACTATCAGTAAGCAAGACCCAACAATTATCTTAACGCATATTCGCTAAATCACACCCCAAGAATTGGAGTTTTTAGCCACACATGTTTAAGAGATAGAATTTTATACCAAATTGAGCTCACATTCAACTGTGTATGAAGATTTAAGTCTTGAAACAGGCAAAAATTGAATAATCCAAGAGACCCAAATCCAAATCTTGAAGATGAAACCCTTTGGATCTTCAAGTCTTCAAAACCCTCTCAAACTTAGAGCAAAAATATGAAAACTACTATTCTCTATGAAAATTATAATAATTGTTCGACTCTTAAAACTACAACTCTAACTAGTATTCATAGTTTTCACAGATTTATATTGCAGCGGATCATTCGGCATCATTAGTCGGAATCGCTGATCAACTCGATGATTCGCCCTTTGGTGTAGTTCATTGCCGTCTAGCACCAGCCTTCAGCATCGTCATGCTCTGGGTCATTGGGCAACATGGTACTGCTTCGCCTATCTACTCGGCGATGCGCCGACTGCTCCCTTTTACCACCTATTTGATCCTTTCCTTCAGGGCTCAGCACACTGGAACAAAAGGCGAAGTAAAACTTATTGGCGAGTCACCAAGTGAACTCGGCGATCATCAGGGCTTCATTTCATCGTTCTTTCAGCCTCTTTGCTCCTTTTTGCCAAGTAGTGTCCATGCTTTGCTTCAAACTCAAAATACCTTAAACTCAAGGTTATTCATCAGTAATTGAGACAAAATAAGCATTTGAGGACACTATTCCTATTAAAATATAGCCCTAAATGAGTCCAATATGTGACTCATCAACACCCCCAACTTAAATTTTTGTTTGTCCTCAAGTAAAACTCGAGTTCAACAGTTCAACAAGGATGTCTCAAACAGTGCTACACAAGATTCAATCATGAATGTACACAACAAGACTCAATTTACTTATGCAAGGATCAATTGTGTACCCAAAGATTCAAGTTGTGACACACTATTACCAAAGATTCTCAAGCCCGCAATACTTGCTTCAAATGCAAGTTGCTCAACAACAGTATTCGAATGCCCTCACATACAAATGATGATTCCATTCTCACAAACATGATGTATTATCATTTAAGGTTCGAGAATCAGATGCAACGCTCACACTAAAAAAGAAGAACACAATGTATGCTTTCACCCATAGGTTTGCCCGTATTTTCCTATTGACATTTTTTTCAGCTTTCTCAAGATCAAAAGTGTCTTTTTAAGGCTTGTAATAGGGCTTAGTGCAAAGGTATGGTCATTTAGGCTTAGTGGCTTTCATCCTCATAAATTGTGGTGCTCACAACACTTCCTTCCCTTTTCCTTCATCATTTTCTTTAGTGCTCATAAGTCATCTTATTATTCACTTTCCTATAGTATGTTGGAAACCCTCTTTCTTTTGCACTTTATTCTGCAACCTTCTTCTTCATTCTTTTCTTTTCTTTTTCTCTTTCTCTTTTTTTTATATGGAGGGGTTCCATTTTTCTCAACACCATGGGTTAACGAAGACTTTCCTTGCACTTCTTGACTTTCCCTTTTCTTTTCACCACACCCCCAACTTAGGCTTTTGGCCTATGTTGGCTATTTATTAAACCACAAATCAAGAGGATTAACAGCAATGGATTAAGAAAGGTCTAGTTTTCATCAAGTTTCTTCCAAAGAAGGTTAAGATTCAAGGAGTACTCAAGAGAGGTTCACACACTCACAAGGTAGGCCACAAAAGAGGTATATGTCAAATAGGCTCACACTCTTCAAAGTTGCCTAAGATCATGTGAAGAGAAAGCTTTACTTAGTCTCCAGGACAAACGGGGCAAATTCTAGGTGTATTCATGCATGGTTCAAAGTAAGCACATCACACAAGGCATAGACACTAAAGTCAAACAAAACTCCACACTTTTTCAAGTGTGTAACGGTCATCACAGGAGAATCGATTTGATAAATGGCTAATCACAACGAGATGCAAAGAGTTCACATATTGTCTATGCAACTTCATTGGTCTCATCGTAGCCGCACATTCATGTTCGTTCGATAGTAAGAACTATTTAAGTCATCTGTATTGATCGAAACCGATACTTAAATTTGCCTAAGAACAGCCACTTTCAATCACAAAAGGTGGCGAAAATTTGCTAAAGATTTCGAAAGGGTCAAAATCATTTTTCAGTTAAAAATAAAATGAGCTACAAGCTCAAACATCCACATAAAGCAGAAATCTCACAACATAAGCGCAAAACCCGAATATAAACAAAACACGAACACGGGTAGCACACAAAGGTGGGCCTCACCCCACCATAATTAAAAGCATTTGTCCTCACATGCACGTGACAAAATATCCATAATGACAATTAAAGAAAGACAGAGAGGGAGGTAAAGAAGGGATCCTGTCTAAGTAGTCGCTCCATCTACCTAGGCATCAGTGCCAGGAGTGTTGTCATTCTTCTTCTGATTCTCTTTTTCTTTTCGCTCTGCTTCAGCTTCTGCAGCGATATTAACCTCGATCATATTGTCCAACACGTTAGCTTTCACAAAGGCGTGTATCACATTGTAGAACCGTTGAGCTCACGAAGGGACATTAGGGTTAATGGGCATCCTCCTTCTCGAACTGGCTGTCTTATTCTCGCTCCTTGCAGTTTTTCTAAACTTTTGTTCTCTTATGTGTCTGGTGGCAAGTTTCATCCTGCAACTTTTGGTCAGGCCATGTCTGCAAAGTCTTGAGATAATGTTAGAACATATTTAATAACCAAAGCAAAGCCATTCAGTTGCAGAAAGACTAAATAGTCCATTCAGCGTGCCGCAGAATACCTTCGGTGAGCCACAGTCAATCCGTCGAAGGTCACAATGCAGAAGGAGGATAGGAGTGCAGACAAAGAGCAAACAAGAAGACTTTCAGTGAGTTGTCGAGTGCTCTTGGCAACTTCATGCTTCTCACCGAAAGTTATAGACGCCACAACAAATAAAGCATGATAATAAGGGCGAGATAGGGTAATTAGGCGAACCGCGGAGTAGTTCGGCGAGCTTGTCACAGCTCGTTGAATGACCCAACGTGCTTACTTTTGACCCAACTTCTCAAAATCAGCCCCGCAACCCCCTAAAATGCAATTTAAGCACAAAAAGCACAAATTCGACCAGGACCCATAACATATGAATACCACTCATCACACATTAACTCCACTTGATGCATTGGAGAACAAGATTTCACAGCTTAGGCAATAAATGCGAGGTTATAGAAGAAAAATCGACACATAAACAATTAAACCCAATCAGGGAGGTTCAGCAGATTTCAACAAGTTCACAATATTTGCAAATGAGCATAATTTTGACAAGATAATCACAGGGTTAAGGAAGCTAACCTTCTATGTTGATCAAATGGATATTGAGATACTAGGAAGCACTGTAATCCGACTCCAAGCACAAATCAATCAACCAAAATACTCCAAGAAATAGTGGTAATATAATACAAGAGTGCAAGTATGAGTTTGGGAAGGTGAAAAAGTGAGGGACGAAAATGAAGTTGAAAATTTTTAAACCTTTGGCTGAAAGACCATCCAGTTTTTGTCCATTCGACGATATTCGTTCTGATCGCCGAACCTCTTGGTGATTCACAGAGTGAGCACTTGACTCACTGACTTTTACAGGACCTTCAGTCATCGTGAAGGTCCAAACGGCGGTCTTCATCGCAATCACCAATATGGTTGGCGACTTGCCAATAGCTTCTTGATCCCGTTGAGTTTTACAAACCATAATATGAATTGGTTTTGGGCTTAACGGCGGTCTAGGTCAGAGTCGCCGAACCAATCAGCGACGCGCGGACTGAGCCTTTAGTTCACCAATCTGTGATTCTCAGTCATTCTTCACACTTCCACCTGCGCAATCAACACATCATTATTTTTATAACAAACCTAAAGCATTAAAAAGGGTTTTGGGTTGCCTCCCAAACAGCGCCTTAGTTAACATCGTGCCACGACGCAAGTCAACACTTAGACTCTCTTGTTGGGGTTAGTCATAGTATGACTAGGTAACCCCCTGTTGTGTTGTGATTGTGGATCAGGCAATGTGTGACCCATGAGGTTCTCGAGCAACTGGATGGCCTTAGAATGAGACCAAATTATTCGCTTCATCCCTTCAATGTTTTCCTTCATTTCTTCTAGCTCTCTATCTTTCTTAGTCACCTTGTTGAGAATGATTGAGATCATTTCCCTAAGGTGTTTAACCTTGTTGTCCTTTGAACTTTGTCGCTCATGGGAAGGGATATACTTGCCCTTCCTCTTGCACTGGACTTCAATCTTCGTCATCTTTTTTGCTAGCTCATCCATTTGAGTCATTAGGGAAGCCAATATGAAGTCCTTTTCCACTGCTTGGTTCATTTCAGCCATTTGATTAAGCACTTGGGATGCTATCACATATGGTTGCTTTGTGATGCCTCCCGGAATGAGTTGGTAGACCAACCTCTTGTTTCCAGGCTCAAGACTTCTGTAGAAGCAGTCGAGGAGGATTACGTTGGGAATGTCATGGGTTGGACATTGAGTAATCAATTCATTAAATCTTTCCAATTACTTTTAGATCTATTCACTTTTTAATTGCTTGAAGGTGAGGATACGCTCCCAAAACATCATTACCTCCAACGGAGGAAATTCCATTAGCTCTCGAGCACTGCTCGCCACACTCACTTTCTTTATTTTAACACAAACAAGAAGAATCAAAACTGAAAATTAAGTCAGTGAAACTATAACTATGAAGAACAAAAACTCTATTAATCTAAGAATTCTCACGTAACACCACTCCCTGGCAGCGACGCTATTTTGACGTTTGCGTAATCAAGACACAACTTCCGATGCAAGTGTCTATGATCATACAATAGTTTAGTACCCAACCAAGGGTTGGGATCGTTCCCAAGAGAGTGGATTTGAGAATTAATAGAAAGATGAAATTTAGTTCTAACTAGTCGTAGCTAAAGACATTAACGATTAAAAACATTGTAAATTAATGGGGGACACAAGTGTGTCAATTAACAATGGGGGGTTTTGTCACAAGCAAGTAAAAACAGCAAAATAAACAAGGATTTCTAAGTAATTAGAGGGGATCCTTCGGATGTGACGGGAATACAGGTTAAGCTAGATTATTGGGTACATGCTTTCGATCGAAGATTCCTAAAATAATTGTGACTAGGCTAAACTTTAAGGGGGATAAGCTCTCTCTCGAGCAACTTACCCTGTTTCAAATGCATTCCTCTCGGACACCCACTTGCCGCATGAAGACCATCCTACACCTTAACCCATTCACTCTCTCGAGCTGAGAGTGTGGGAATGAGACTAGGATTCACTCTCTTAAGCTGAACCTTATGTCGACCCACTCACACCGGCCATCAATTTAGTAGTTTTAGTTTTACGACCTCTCACTCAAACAAGCCGAAAACACGTAAATAAACTTGTATTTGCAACTACAAATTCATTAAATTCATCCACAACTACTAAACGAAATCATAATTAAACTATCAGCAAGCAAGACCCAACAATTATCCTAACCCATATTCGCTAAATCACACCCCAAAAATTAGGGTTTCTAGCCACACATGTATAAGAGATAGAAATTTATACCAAATTGAGCTCGCATTCAACTTGGTTTGAAGATTTAAGTCTTGATAATGGCCAAAATTGAAGAATCCAAGAGACCGAAATCCAAATCTTGAAGATGAAACCCTTTGGATCTTCAAGTCTTCAAAACCCTCTCAAACATAGAGCAAAATTATGAAAAACTATTATTCTCTATGAAAATTATAATAATTGTTCGACTCTTAAAACTACAACTCTAACTAGTATTTATAGTTTTCACAGATTTGTGCTGCAGCGGATCATTCGGTGTCATTAGTCGAAATCGCCGATCAACTCGGCAATTCACCCTTTAGTGTAGTTCATCGCCATTTACCACCAGCCTTCAGCATCATCGTGCTCTGGGTCATTGGACGACATGGTACTACATCGCCGATCTACTCGGCAATACGCCGACTGCTCCTTTTTATCGCCTTTTTGATCCTTTCCTTCAGGGCTCAGCACACTGGAACAAAAGGAGAAGTAAAACCTATCGGCGAGTCGCCAAGTGGACTGGGTGATCATCAGGCCTTAATTTCTTCGTTCTTTTCAGCCTTTTTGCTCCTTTTTGCCAAGTAGTGTTCATGCTTTGCCTCAAACTCAAAATACCTGAAACTCAAAGTTATTCATCAGTAATTGAGACAAACAAGCATTTGAGGACACTATTCCTATTAAATATAGCCCTAAATGAGTCGAATATGTGGACTCATCACTTATTATTAACCGACATAAAACCACGTGAGCTAAATGTGAAGTCCGATGTATACACCCCATCAAGAGGACCCAATATACCTTGCCATGGGTATAAATGCATGACTGGCGTGATCACTAAATATGATGCCCATAGAGGGGATTTATACTCCTACGAGGGTACGTAGTTCTGGGACTATGAAGGTACGTTGAACCCTAGTCCAACTCGGTGTTAAGCCTACTCCCAACTGAATATGTATATGACCCAACATAACTAAAATACTGGATAGCTCAAAATACTGACATGCAAATCAGAGAATGCACATATATGTACTGATAATGTAACATTCAGAATCTGGAGCATGATTATCTGTTTTACTGACCTAGCAAGTATAATTCATGTACTAAAAGAAACTATACAACTAGGGTTCTGAGTTTCATGCAAGGAACTAAGCAAACTTTCCAAGAAATAAGCTAATTCGATTAGGAATACTATAACAACTAAATCACCACAATTTTCTAAGGTTTTAGAAAACCCTAGGTCTAAACAGGATATAGAGAATCAAGAATCTAACTGAATTTTAGGGACCTACTGGATGAAAGGAACCCACTAATGAAATCTCACATACTCGGTGACAAAATTCACGAAGAAATCTTTCAGTTTTGGGGTTGGAACTAAAGAAAACCTTCTGCTTGTTCTTGAGAGGCTGGTTGACTCTTTCTTCTCTTTTTGCTCTAAGTTTTGATGAATTTCGGTGAATAAAGGTTTTGGTTAAGTTCTGACTAAATTACTAGGCTTAAATTGAGTAAAAAGACGTAGTTGAGGTGTTAAATGATGTAGTTTAAATGTCCAACGCATAGGGGAAAAGACCTCTGGAAACTCACTCACAACTGGAACTCACTGAATAGGCAGTGTCTCAACACTAGAGTCATTAACTCTGTCTAAGTGATAGATGCATCCCTTAGAAACTAACTTTCTGTCCTTAACGTACGAAATGAAACGACCCTTAGGCACTGTTGAACTACTCTTTCACTCTATAACTGGCTCATTAGGAAACTGAAACTTGAGTACTCGAGTTCTACAATAAATTGAGGCATAACAAGCATGAAGCTAGTCCATGCCTAGAATAATATCAAAGTTCACCATGCCTAACACGACTAAGTCTGCCATGGTGTCCTTATGATTGACAGATATAACACAATCACGATAAACTCTCTCAGCTAGAATAGACTCACCAACAGGTGTAAAAACACTGAAGGACTCAAGAAATCATTCAGGAAGACTATCAAACTTCATAGCTATATACGGAGTCACAAAAGATAGACTCGCACCTGGATCAAGTAATGCATATACATCAAAAGTAAAGAATTTGATCATACCAGTGACAATATCCGGCGAATTATCTTGCTCTTGGTGACTTGTGATAGCATTCAGATGGTTTGCTCCTCTACCGGTCCCTGAAGTAAATCCTTTATGTGCAGCTCTGTCTGTCGGAGCTGCTGAAGAATATTGGGCTTTATTTCCCATTACCTTTTATGTTCTTAGGGAACTCTCTCATGAAGTGACATGTCTGACCACACTTGAAATAGTCCACGGATATATCACAACATGCTCCTGGGTGGTTTCTACCACACTTAGCACATGTAAGGGTCCAGTTTGCCCCTTATGCCACACTACCCTGAGATTGAGTAGGTCTGGCTCCGAAGTTCTGCGAATTCTGATTCCTAAATTCACCTTTTTTCTTTGGTGCAGGTGCACTAGCAGATGATGGTGCAAGTCCGGTTGACCTTTGTTGAAAAGATGACCGGTTCGCATTACAGGCCTTCTGCTGTCTGGACTCATTACCTGTTGTCTTAGCCTTCTTGTTGTGAAATTGTTCCCTATCTCTCAACTTGTCTTCCTTAACCTGTGGCACATGGATCATAAGCCTTTCTATGTCCATGTCCCTTATCAACATATTTGCTTTACCCTTCTTACTTGACAAGAGAGACAACCCAGACACAAACAAAGTCATCATACTTCTCATATCAGCAACCATCTCCGGAGCGTAACGGGACAGTTGAGTGAACTTAGTCCTGTACTCATGCACACTCATGGACTCCTGCTTAAGAATGAGGAATCCTCTTACCTTTGCCTCTCTCAGCTCACAGGGAAAGAAATACCCCACGAAGGAACTTTCGAACATAGCCCAGCTCACAATTGGTGCTCCTTCAGCACTGCTCTTCTTTCATTAGTCGTACCAAATCCTCACCACACCCTAGAGTTGGTATGTAACTAACTCCACTCGATCAACATCAGCAACATGCATAACCTCAAACACCTTCTGCAACCCCTCCACAAAGTTCTCCGGATCCTCAGTGACATTTGACCCAGTGAATTCTGGAGGACTCATCCTCAAGAACTCATAGATATTTGATGTATCGGCCATATCCTGACTAATCACTTGCGATTGACCAGCTTGGTTGGTCATCACTTGACTCAGCATCTGAATAGCATCCCAGAACTCAACATCTGTGACCACTTCTTGGGGTTGCACTTCTGGTGCATTGGGGACCCCTTGATCCTGGGGATCAACATTCCTCCTAGTAGGACGACCTCAAAAAACTCTTCGTGGTGGCATGATCTGAAAGATATGGACAAGCACGAATTAAAAACAAACTTTTATAGAATTGAACTTTATTGCACGAAAAGAGTATGAAAGAAGGGAGTTATTTCCTAAATATTATAGCCTCAAAATTATAGATGTGGCACGCTTCACACCGATAACCATGACTCTACAGACACGGCTTCATAGATTCTCTAGGAATCTTGAACTTTGGGCTCTAATACCAAATTTGTCACGGCCCGAGCCTACACTCTGGATGTGTCCAACACTTGAGAACCATTACTTGTCCCCAAGCAACCTTTGGCCTGGCTCGATACTCAGCGAAAGACTTATTCAACAAAATATGAACTCCAAGGTATAGATTTACTCAATTGTCTTAAAAATAAAAAAATAAAACTCAGAAATGTCTAGAAACATTCAACCAGCCAAAAAAATGCAACTCAAGTCTTAAACATTAATAATGGAAATGGAAAAGACTCATTTAAACACTACTGTCTATGAAGCCTCTAAATACTATGATTGACGTCAAGAAAAGACCCGCGACATCTTAACAAGACTGAAAGGTAAATGGGGAATCCTCCGGAAGCAAGGAGGCTCACTAAAGCAAATATGGAACGGCAAGTGGTAGCAATGGAGCACCTGTTGATGACCCTGAATACATGTATTTGCATCATGAAAAGATGCAGGCCTGATGACGTCAGTACAATGAATGTACGAGCATGTGAGGGGAACTCTAAAACATAAACATAAGCTTGAACTGATAAAAAGAGAAACATACTTACCTATTCTCAAATCACTCAACTCAACTCAAGATGAAAGCAATGATAACAATATGCAATATACAAAGTTTTGAAAACAGTAGGCATGAACTCAAAGTATATGAAAAAACAATTATAAACTTTTTTACTCTTATTTGGGAGATTCTCTAACCGACAACCATCACTATCAGCTATGTGATGATACAACGTCTCGTCCATGCTGCCAGAACTGTCATATACCTTACCGGAGTATAGGACATCTTCAACTAAGTGGATCCACTAAGTTATGCTTAAAAGAAATAAGGAATTATATAAAAAGTATGATAAAACCCATGTTGGCATACATAGTTTATGAGGATTTTGAGTTGTGTGAACTCATCCCCATATCAGTGTTCAATACTACTCCCAATAATATATAACTCATGCTCATATGTTTAAAAATAACTCTTTCTCAATTTGAGATAATTACTCAAAAGATTCTCTTAAAAGAGATAATACTCAAAACTCCTCATGAACTCATTTGGAAATCAAGGTTTCCTCTTGTTTTAAATGTAAAAGTGTTTATACTTGGGAATACTTAGTTCCCTTAAACTCATTTTAAAATATGAACTCAACTCTTCTCATTCTCATACTCATTTACTCAAATCTTAAAACAAGTGTTAGAAGATTGTAAAAGACTTCTCAAAATGACTCGAAAAGGTTCCTCGAACTTTACTCTTGATCTTTACTTTAACTTGAAATGAAGAATTAAGAGTTATGATTAGAATGTAGGGTCTCTCAATGATTTAGGAAGATTTAGATAGTTGATAATAAGAAACGAGCGAAGACACAAATTTGAGAACACTAGCGCGACACTGAGGATGAATTGAATTTTTGGTTGCAAAATAATTTTTGTGTGGGTCTCATTGCAAACGCTATGGGTTATGAAATTTAGTGAACTTGATCAATGGAATTGCAGTGACTATGTGACAGCTGAAATTTTAAAGCATCTCCATGACGCGGACCTGGACACATATTTTTGCTTGATCTTTTCTTCCTCTCCCAAACTCGTCTCAAATCATACCCACTGCAATTCCATTGATCAAGCTCACTAAACTTCATAACCCATAACATTTGCAATGAGACCCACACAAAAATCTTCGAAGAGACTTAAATCATTCGTAAAACCCTCACCTCAAGAACTCAAAGACCTCCACTATCAATTAAACTCAAGAACTTCTCAAAAACTCAATAATCAACTTCAAGAACAAATTCATGGGTAAAAGTTTACATGATTGGCATGAGGACGAACAAACCCAAAATTATGAAAGTTTACATACCTCATAAGAACCAAGTTCTTGGCGAAAATCCTCAAAACCCGATGAACACTTGAAGCTTTCTCCCTTTTTCTCCTCTTGAACCTCTCCCTAACCCTTCAAACGTTTTTGGAATGACTAAAACAAATTCCAATCAATTTAGACCCCTAAAAGGGTGAAAAAACGTGTGGGCCTAGTGAGGTATGGAAAAGACCAAAATACCCCTCCTTAAAACGGATGGAAATGCCTTACTAAGCAGGCTGCACTCAAACAGACATATCTCCTTCATCCGAACTCAAAATTTAGCAAACTGGCGGCATTGAAAAGAGGACTCAACGACCTTTGATTTGATATCTCATGGGCCACCTAACTCATCATATGCTAAAAGTTATGGTCGTTTAAAGTTAACCCAAAACTCAAAATTTAAGAGTAACTTACACCAATCTCAATTTAGCTCTTTCTAATATAGTTCTTTCTAAGATCGAGGTGTTATAGTATATTAGGAAGAAATAAATGTAAAACAACATGACTTGGGTATAAAAGATTGACATAGGCACTATGGAGGCCTTGACCCACTATGGCAGGCAACTGATCTCCACAATGCTCCTCGACTGGGTTGAGGCCACTATGGCAGAGGCCATCTGCCATGACGATATGGATCCTCTAATGATGACGACTAGCATTATATTGAGAAGAATTCCTTGGATCCCCCCTTCATAGCACACTCAGGATTTTTGGATAATGTTGAAACATACCACCGAGGAAATCACCCTAAGTGGAGTTCTTCTAATCTGTTTCTCATTCTAAAAGGTTCTATGAATTACTAATTCTCTCAACTAATAAAATCAAAGTTCCAAATCATCAAACCATACATCACAGCTCACAGAAGATCCCTAATTCACAACACCAATTTTTCATCAAAAACTGGCTTTACCTAGAAGTTCGCCAAGTCTCATCCTAGAAAAACTCCACCTAGATACTAAAATTCTGAAAACTATTATAACAACTAGATGGGTTGTTGCATATGAAGACTAGTGTCCTAAAATCGTATAAATTGTACATTCAAAATAGATACACTTTTGACTTACAAATAACTTATCATACATATTACAAGAGAAAAAACTTAGACTCCTAACTTTGGAAAATGAGTAATAATTAAATAATGACATATGAGGCCTGTCATATAAATATGTAATTTATAAGGTCTACAATATGAGAATATAACCTACAACATATAAGTGTATAGTCTCAAATGCGTTAGCTCATAATCATGTGATCAAGTGTTCTAAAAGACAGATAAAATATAAGCAATTGTAATTTGTGATCCATGTAGCATGTAATCTTTCTTATAAGAAATGTAACATACAAATAGTTTCTTTTCAAAGCGTATAACATATTAACATGAATTTATTTTCCATGTAATCTATAAGAAAGTGATCGGAAATATTGATAACATACAACTAACTAGCTGGCAATGCACGTAAGTAAGCCTTGCTTAATAATCGAGTAAACCTCTATGGGCTAGCAACTTAGTCTTGATAAACCAATAAACAAATTCATATCAGATCAACAAATAAACCTCAATGGATTACAAGTAAACCTTGACATGTCAGCTATTAAAGTTACTCACAAATAAATTCTAGGACTCGTACTATAACTTTTTAATCTAGTATATGCATATATACTTACCTGGCTTACATAGTTCTCTTTGATTCTCTTATTACCCCAAAAACATATTCCCCAATAACAATACTATCTTATGACTATGCCTCTAAGGAGTCCAACTATCCTTGTGAATTAAATAAGGTACTATCTGATCAAAATATGAATTAGTAGACATGGTCAAAATCAACTAGATATGCCAAAGGTCAATTGATAGAATGTTCACTGGTACGATGGAGCACCTAAAACTACAACACAAGATTCTTATAGAGTGGATTCTCATAATCCTTTTTCTAGTAAGGACTCGGAGTGGGGGCCCATTATCAACTTTTTCCTTCTAGCTACAGGAGACATTAAATACTTAATACTGACCAACATGGATTGTGGTGCACTGGTGGGAGTGTTTCACCCTTAACCAGAGGTCTCGGGTTCGAGCCTTGGGTATGGAGAAAATTATGTTGGGAGTGTCACCCCTGAATGGGTCCTGCAGTGTGCAATCCGAATTTAGTCGGGACTCCAATGTGGGCTCCGGAAACCGAGTGGGAAACCAAATAAATACTTGATATTATAGAAACTATCTTATAAAGTATTATTTTTCAATCGAAGGAGCTACAAGTACTTGTCGATTCTAATCCATAAAAATTAGCCGATAGTATGATATGCCAACATCTTTAAAAGAAAGCTCACAAATGGTCAAGAATATCAATCAGTCTTAATAACTCGAATATGAGGATCAGTGTGAAGCAGAAAGTCAAATTATGCTCAACTATTAGAACAAAATACTTATAACAAGTATTCCTTGAGATGTTTGTGAAAATTGTCAATGTTGTAGAGTTTTTGTTGCGAGGAGTGCATATATGTAAACACTTTATAACAAGTAAGCGGAACCTTCTTAAAAATGAGTAGTACATACTCAATGTTTCATGTAGCATGTAAACCACAGACAAGGAAGCGGAACCTTTATAATATGAGTAGTATATACTCAATGTATCACATAACATGTTAACCACGGACCAACAATATATTTTATAAATCATGGGTAAATCAGTAACCCCTCGAGAGTATTAATGTCCCACCCTGAGACTATCCCTAGATGTGAAATAGTTCTTATAGTCACAAGTAACTCCAAGTTAACCTCATGGTATGACATAACACTAATATTACCAAAATCAATGGAAAACTGAAACACACATACGAAAGCTAAAATTGAAACATTTGGATAGAGCCAAAATATTGAGATTTGACAAAATCTGGAAGACAACATAATATGGTGAAATCTAACTAACTATATGAAAGCCTCTACTAACATGAGTTGCTAGGACAAACCTCTAGCTAACTCTAACTGTTTGAAATAGGAAGAGAAATATTGAAATCAAAGATAAAGAGGTCATCCTCGAATAATGAGGACTCACCAAAGCTTCTTCAATATTGACTGAATATGTATTAATTGTGGGCTGGATGATAAGCATCATAACCTATATTATCAAATAATGTAGGCAGAAGTATGTGGTCAATACTTGGAATGTATTGAGTATGGAGAAAAGGCATAAATAACATGATATTTGATACAATGACCAAGTAAAACAACATCAAACTAAGATAATATGATCCAAAATACTTATATACAAGGTCATGCACTATTTGAAAATCTGACTATGTGAGATACTAAAATCGATATATACCATGCGAGCTACTATATATAGTTTAGTGTACTGCTCCAACACAAAAAAAAATGGTCATATACTTGCCAAGGTAAGGGACTTGATATCTGAGCTAAGGTGGATCCACTAGCTAAAGCCTATAAAGACAAATCCTACGGTGGGACATAGTTCTGGGACTCTGAGATTGATACTAAAGGTCCACGAACCCAAACATAAGCCTTCATCCCTAGAGTTCACTTGATGTTAAGTATACTCCTAGCAGAAACATGCATATATCTAGGAACAATAATAATCTGATAATATTTAATAATACTGCTAACTAATTGTAACACCTCGGATTAGAAAAAGTCTAGAAATGAGTCAAATGGGCATGTCAAGAACCTAAAGTTGGACCATGGAACCCTCCACGAAGCCCTATATGGGATGTGTAGGGGACAACAGTCTATTAGGGTGCTCGTGAGGAGTTCCCAGAACCTGCCCAGGCCGATGTCCCTCCCACGGATGCCTTAACGGCCCATGGTGAGGTACACGGGCCGTCCAAGGGCCCGTCAAGTTGCCCACTCAGAAGGGGCTTCTCCCCTAGTCATTGGTCAAGGGCCATGAACGTCTGAATGACCCGTGAAGCCCCACACAGACCATGAAGTCATCCGTGAAAGGGGTTTATCAGACTTAGAATTTAGGGTTAACTTCAAATGATCTTATCTTTTAGCACAAAATGAACTAGGTGGCCCATGACCTATCAAATTAAAGATCTTAAATCTCTCTTTCCAACGCCATTGAGTTTACCTATTTCCAAACTCTGAGTAAAAATTTATGCTAGAATAGTGAAGTTCTTTCAGGAAGAATTTCTTCACGACCCGTTAGACGGACCGTGCTGCTCTAGACGACCCATTTAGGCCTGCTAGTGAGTCAACTCGGCAGTTTTAATTCAAGGGCTTTAGAGTCTTTTCCCAATTGTTATAACTCAATACTACATCATTTTACCTTCTACCCAAATCTCTATATAAGGATTTTTACTCCCAAAATCACTTAATTCAATTCATTCTCTCAAATTTTCAAAAGAAGATCAAGTCATCCTCTCAAATATTTCTCTCTCTAAAGTTTGAAGAATAAAGTTAGGGTTTCAAGTCAAGTCTCCAATCCCACTATTGATTTCAAGCTTTTGGCATTAAGGTATGATAGTATTCACTTATGGAGTCTTTTCCTCCATAGGAAATTCTCCAATTTCGTAAAGTTAGACTCCCCAATTGGGTTAGGGTTTTATTCAATTGGCATGGGTGCCTTTCAATGTTTATCCAATTGATTGTTTTATGTCTTCTTATGCATGAATTGAAGAAATTGCATGATTTAAGTTGAATTCCCCATGAACCCATGCATGATCCATGTTTTCTAGAATTGATCATATGATGAAGCTTTTGAATCATGAAGGATGAGTTTATGAAGATATGCATGTTCTTATAAAATTGATGAAAATGATTTTAGTAAGCATCTATATTTTTTTTTTTTGTGTTGTGAAAGAATTTCTCATATACACATGAAAGCATGATTGTGAAAGGTTTTCTCACATAAAGGATTCTTAGAGTTAAAAGGTTTTCTCAACTAAACTTTGAATCAAGATTTAAGGAGCTATTCTAATGATGTCTCTAGCTTGGATTGGTTTCTTAATTGTAACTTTCCATGGATAATAAGGCAAATGGTGATTACCCATGCCTCTTAGTGATAAGACAAGTTAATAATAATGATTATTCTATGGGATTTATGCTTAGCACCGAGAGGATATTGAGATGGAAGCTCTCCCGTAGCTAGAGATTGAGTTTTTAGTAGCAATCTTCATATCCCATACCTATGTGCCCCCATAGGATCATTGTCTTAGATAGACATAATCTCTTGATTTTTTATCATCTTATATGATGTATGCCAAGTGGATTGTGTAAAGCTTCTCGGGGTCATATACGCCATGTCACGTCTAGGGTATACTTTGGGTAGTGACACTGATAAATATTGAGTAGCTCATAAATCATGATAACTGAACATAATCTAAAAGATACTTCAATTGAAAGCATTAAATCATGATATTTGTATGTACAGAGAGATACTTTATTCAAAAACATCATAATTCATGAAAATCTGATAATCAGAGATATGCATCTGAAAATTGGATAATTCTAATCATGAAAATACTTGCTTGCTATGGATTCATGAAAATATCATTATAAACATTAAATTATAATCAAAATCATGCAATTAAGGACTAATCATGAAGATGAAACTGTATTCCAATAAGAACCCATGAAAATCATAAAATCCTAGATTTTGAGAAATCATAACTTGAAAAAATTGGGGTTTCTTTGGGACTAAATGGGGGAAGAGAGAGTCATTGATGAATTTCTCTCATATATAGAGTGGCAACCCTAGCTTGAATCCTTCAATGGAGGATTGAAGCTTTGGAACCCTAACTTGCTTGAGGGAGGAAACTTGAGAGAGAACAAATTTAATTTGGGTGAGTTATGAGAGAATGAGGGGTTTGGGCTGATAAGAATCCTTTAATCCCACTTAGAATAGGACAAAAAGATGTAGTTTAGGAATAAAAAGAGTGGGAAAAGACCAAAATGAATCTCATTAAAAACTGTCAAAAGGATTCTACGAAGGAAATCCACAATCCAAGATTCCATCTATCGACTGAAGAACCATGCATGTAGTACTCAGAGAAGAAATCTTGAGTTTGTGAACATTGAACTACGAAACATTTTTACGAATCATAATTCCTTATTTGATCCATACTGGACATTCATGGAAAGAAATATATTGAAATACACATTTTTTGAAGTCTGATCTACGATACCATCTTCTGCGGACCATATTCACAACTACAACTCATAGATCTTACTTGTCTTGCTCAAGTCAAATTTCCAACTTTCTAAAGTTGTTCTACGACTCGTACAAATTTTCAAGACTCATAAACTCATTCTTAAACACTAACCCAATTTTCATGATTTATGAAGTCTCATGCACAAACCTCTTTTATGAGCCATAATTCCATCTACAACTCATATTCACTCCTTGTAATTTCCAAAAACCTGCAGACTTCAAATTTCTCTGAACTTTTCTTGGTCTGATCTAAGCTAGTCACTTCCAAGGCGTTACACTTAGAAAGCGTGCTAGTGAACTTATGAAAAGAATAACATGTATACTAATGAGGTCATCTTATAAAAAATAGTAGCATGCTAGTGGAAACAGTAGGATATATACTAACGAGGTCATCTTATTAAAAAAGTAGCATGCTAGTGAACCTATGGAAAATGTAACAAGTATACTTAGCAGGCTTACTAGTAAACCTATGGAAAGAGTGCATATATTATCTTATAATAAATGCACAGTAAGATATTCATATATAAATTCCTAGAAATACAGTTTTATAGGAATCTAATGCTTATTCCAACTCCAGAACACTTAACGGATCATCTTATTTGTGGCTCCTAGTCTATAATCATGTCTTATTAGGTTAGTATATTATATATAAATACCCCCCCCCCCAAATAAAATTAAAACATACAACACAGTGTCACATTATTTAAAGAACAATTGACACATAATCATTGAATCATATAGTATGTACTTTATAACTAAGGGATCTATAGTGTAACAAGATGCAAGTAGTCGACCTCGAGTGGTATGTATACCTTAAAGTTAAAACAACATATAGCATGGATACTTTTACAGGTATGTAAACTTATAATACATACCTATGGATCCCTTAATGAATTAATCTTATGGGCATTTGTTCCTCTTTAACTATAAGACTTCTCGTGAAATTATCTATCCATATTTCACAATATGTATTGTATATAGAACGTATATAACCATGTATCATATAAGCATTGATCATATAGAACACATGACATGTAATCAATAGATTTGATGAAGTATACTTCTTACGGGTTTGTCACTTACAATGCAAGTATCATGAAACAAAATGATCTTTAAAAGAGGTAAAAGGCATATGATTAATATGTTATGAAGAATGTGACGAGTGACAGTTAAGTTGTAAGTCAAGTAGCATACAAACGAGTGAATTGTAAGGCATGTAATACATAATAGGGAAATGTTAAAATAAGTAGCATGTATGAACTTACACAAATATCTGCAATTTCTGTAGATATGATACAAAAATAATATTTATTTTTCATTTTCAATCGGAATAAACTAAAAAATTTAGTAAAGAAGATAAAATACAAGATCATATTTGCAATTTATGATCTATGTTTTGGGGAAAGAGAGAAGAGATTGTGGTAATTCTGAATTAACTGGATTTTTGGATTTGCTCCCAAGAAAATTCAATTAACTAGATTTTTTATGAATTGGGTTACTCACTTATCTACTAATATCAATTTGTTTTTAATATATGATTTTTAATCTTTAATTGCTCAAAAAATAAAGTGATTTTATGTTTTTATTGTAATATGTTATTTATTTATTTTGTATCGTGTTATTTATTGTTTTGTTTTCTTTCAATTTCAAAATCTTAATTTTTAGTTGGTTCAACGAAACCCACTTCACAAACGAGTACCTAGTTGAGCCTACCTCAATTGGTTATTTCATCGATGTCGTTGAGTCTGAAATAACATTTTTAGTGGGGGTAGTATAGTTTATTTGTGTTCATGAGGTTCTGAATGAATCTCGAGCCCCCGTCATGGCGTTTCTTCAACATAGAGTTGAGATGATGCAGCTGATGTTAGTGTCACCAGCATTGCTCAGTGCGATCGTGATCGTGGAGCTGCATTCGCCTCTACTACTAAAAATGGTCATCACAATCGTGAGCTTGGAATCGCAATCACGAAGACCAATTTTCCTTGTCAACATAATCGCAACCATTTGGCCATCGTAATCATGATGTATGGTTAGTGGACTCAGTCAAATTTAAGTGAATCACGATTGTGATCTTGGGGTCCCGCGATCTCATAGAATAACTAAGTGCAGTTATATCAATCCTTCATGAACTCATCATACATTTCTCAAAAAGATTATGTCCTTAGGTGATTTTCAGAGCAAATTTGAAAGGGAAATCAATGGAAATTGTTGGGTTTAGTTAATTGATTTTGTGGGCGTGTCTTGGGGTCATTAATTCGTCAAGTTAACTTGTAAGTTTACCAAATACCCCTCTTAAATTCCATTTTTTATCCTCTTGAGTTTAAAATTGTGGGGTTTTTTATAGGCTTAATTTATGCTTGGATTGTGCCCATTTTTTGGGCACAAGTTCCTTGAAATAATTGGGACATAGTGACAAAGTCAATATTGTGATTCTATGCATGGGTCCCACAATCATATCTTGACCTATTTTTTTATTTCAAATCTTTTAATTGCAATATATGTATTGTTTTGCTTATTTTGAAATTTTTGTCACTAATTTGATAGTGTTTCATTGTTCAGTGGCCCTTCATAAGGGAAAAACTTCGGAATAGAGGTTCGAGTGTGGTTTTATCCTCGAGGTAGGTTATGGTTTCTCTCCTATAGACTTGTCTTAGCTTGATT